>VYXH01007559.1:16032-29546 GCA_013397275.1 Burhinus bistriatus
CCCCCCCGGGCTGCGGTGGGGGGGATTGAGGCCTGGGGGCTCAGTGGGGCTGAGAGCAGCCCGGCTGCGGGGCTGGGCTGCGGTTCGGTGCGGCTGGGGAGGGCAGGGCTGCTCCCTCCCGCTCCCCCCCGGCGATCTGTCCCCGTCCATCGCTCCGTGGTGGCCTTGACTGGATGGACGAACGTCTGCGTTGCCACTCAGCCAGCGCTTGGGGGGTGTCCCCCACCTCGCAGGGCCACCCATCAGGGTGCTGGTGGCTTCGTAGGAGCTCAGTGGTCCCGTGCGGGAGCGTGTCCCGCCACGCCCAGGGTGCTGAGCAGCAGTGGGGACGAGCGTTGCGTTCGCCTGGCCTGAAGGTGCCTCTTCCCATCTACCACCCCCACCGGAAAGTTTTGTGCCTCGTTGAGGCTGTGACCCTCTCCTTCCCAGCCCCCCCTGTTCCCGACGTTCTCTTTGATATCAGCCTGGGAGACAAGTGTTTGGGATTTCATTCTGTTAATATATTCTCTTTTTAGCAGCAGTTGGAGCCGTCATGCTTTTGTGGAAAGCTCTTTGTTGCGTGTGCAGATTTGTTTAAAGGCAGGATCTGCCGGCAGCGGGGAGGGGGCGGCTCTGATACCTGCTGGGGCAGACGCCCCGCAGCTGCTGCTTGAAAAACAAGAGAGAAATCGTTTGCTCTGGTTTGCAGCCTGCGCTTGATAACTTCATCTCCTGTGTGCTTCTGCTTGTCAGATGAAAAAGCATATATAATCACTTCTCATTTGCCTCCTCCATGGTGAAATCGGAGTGATTTTTATAGACCTGTCTTGCGGGATAAATGTTAAAGACATCTATCGATGCGACGGGGAGCTGGTGCTGCTCTAGAGCTGTCCCCTGCCACTCTCAAAATTCTCCTCCTGAGATAAGGGAGCTGCGTGGTGGGGTGTGTGCAGCCGGTGCTGTTCCACTGCTGGGTGTTTATAGACATCTCGTTTGGGCTGCCGCTTTACACTTGTCCTTCTCCAGCCCTGCGGGAGCAGCTGTGCTCTGTGAAGTCCTCGGTGACCAAAACCATCTGGGGATCCCCTGAGTCTTTGCACCCTCCTCGGGTGTGGGGCAGAGCGGAGGTTGGCTGGGGTACAGTGGGAAGCTCTCAGCGAGGGTCCAGAGGATCCTCTCTTAGGGCTAATTCTTTTTTTAAAAAAAAACATGTTTATCAGTGATCTGGAAGAAAATGCAAGTTAATGGAGGGAGAGCTGGAGAAGATGCAACAACTTAGAGAATGATAAATAATGAAGAGGACAGGTCCTTGGTACAGAGTGACCTTGATTGCTTAGCTGGAGGGCTGTGTTCTGCAAGCAATAGTCGTTGCACTGAAGCAAGATGTAATGCTTTGCATCTAAAAAAAAATAAATTAAAATTGAGCCAAGAGGGTGGGGAGTTCTTGCTGGGGAATTTAGCTTTGAAAAAATGCAAACGTGTTGTGGATTTTATTCTTGTTTTGAATGTTGTGTGTGATTTGGAGCCAGCCCTCCCTCTTCCACCACCCCAGCCCCCAGAATAGGTATCGAGCAGCTTCCGTACAGGAGGAGATGAAGTAGATTGGGCCTTTTAATCTGGAAAAGAGGACTGAGGGGGGCATGAGCGAGGGGTATAAATCATTAATGGTCTGCAGGTAGAGATTTATCGTTCACCTCCTCTCCCCTACGCAGGAACCGGGAGCTGGCAGCTGGTGCTGGTCCGTAGGGGCTTGGGACAAGCGGGGAATAGATTCTCTGTGTCTGATTAAGCCATGAGAATTCGTGATGAAAGCTGGGGGGGTCAGGAGGTGGCGATGCCATTTGTTATGGACTGAAACCCTCTGGCCTGAGCTGCAGTGGTGGAGGGTGCTCCCTTCTGTTCCCTGAGACTTTTCTCCAGGGGTGTGTTGTCAGCTGCTCTCGGACGCGGTGGTGGGCTTGGAGGTTTGGCTGGGCTCAGCCGTTGCTGTGCCCCCCTGAAGCTCTCGCTCTCACTGTCAGGCTGCACTTCAGGGAGGGCGTTGATAGACTAGAGGTGGTTCAAAGAAGGGTTCTCAATCAGAAACGTTGCGCTGCAGCATGGGGTGGATTCTGCATTGCCGAAAATTCATGCATCCAGACGGGATGTCTTCCTAAAAACCTGCTGTGTTTCAAGTCCAGCCTTTGAACACGAGGGAGGATTTTGAAAGGAAATATCCTAATGATCATTTACACAGGAACTCAGAGTGGTTAATAATAATGACTTTTGTTTTGCATTTACACCTGGTGAAGAGCTGACCTCCAGATGTTTTTCCTACCACGTCCTTGAGACCGACTGTAGGACAACTGAAGAGCCACAGAGCTTCGTTTATCTCCTGCTGTTAATGAAACAGCGGGAGATGCTGGTACAGATGCTTGTGCGTTTGGGAAGATTAATTAGTGTTTGTCACTGTGCTGCAGATGAGCGCGCCAAACATTATTACACACCTCGTTCTCATCAGGAAAAGCAGCGCTGCCTGTGACGCTTTGTCCTGTAGCGGAGCGGGCGCTGCAGATTCCAGCCCACATCTGCAAACGCTCGAGCTGCGCTGGGCCGGGGGCCTGTTCCTCCCTGTTCCTGGAGAGATGCCCTTGAATGTCAGAGTTGCGGTTACTACAATTGCTTTGCAGAGAGCAGCACCCACTCTTTCGTGCACCACAAAATCCCTTTTTACCTCCCGCCCTGAGCCTCGGCGTGGCTGAAATGCTGTGTGTGCTGGGCTGTGACAGCAACCTCCCATCCCACCGGTGCTTGGACCTTAATGAATGGCAGCGGTGAAATGCTGTAATGACAGCAAGTGTTTGGAGGCAGGGGAGGTGACATCTTCGTCTCGGATGCGTGGAGAGTGGTGGCCTGAACCAGCCCTTTCGGCAGATGTGCCGTTCTGGGGATGTGTGCCGCCCGCCCCGATAATTGCTGTAGTGAGAGTGAAAAATGGGCTGCCTCAGTGTAGCTGTGAGCTTAGAGTGCTGTTTATGTCTGTCTTATAAACAAGGTATTACAGCTGAGCAGACTAATTACAGGGTGTTGTAAAGAATGAACCCCTGGGCAGGGTCTGGAGACTCTAGTTAAGAGCTCAGTGTAGAAGAGAGAAGATTTGTCAAGGAACAGCCCAGATCCTCTCCTCTTAAGATTGATTTTAAGATACTGAAGATACACCAAAGTGGCGAATACTCTCCCCGGCCCCATCTTGCTGGTGTTTTCAGGCGTTTATTTGGCACTCACAAAGCCTTTCTATTTCCTCTCTTGCAGGTGTGTCAGTCGGCGATGCCTGCTGGCTCGGCTTGGCCCCGGCCTTTCTGTGCGACAGTGAGTCCACGGTTTTACTGAGAGTAACGGGATTAAGTTCTTCCCTGAGGGATCCTGTCTAAGGCTTTGGGGCATGCATGCGCTCCATCCGCTTAGGAATTCTGGTCAATCAACGCCATGTGTTGGCCAGGCACTTACTGCTTCATGCCGCCACGAGGGCATGGCCTGTTTATGGAGGGACTGGGGCTTGTGGACGGGGATGAAGGGAGAGCCTGGCTGGCTGCTGAGGTGAGCGTGGGTCTGTCGTGGGGGCGGTGGTACCACTGTCACCCCTCTGTGCCGCTCCGCGCGACAGCTTTGCACCTGAGGAGGGCTGGGAGCCGCAGAAGCCCTCTTGTTCCTGTGCTCCGTGCTGCCGGGCTTAGGGAGAAACAGTTATTTTCTGCTAAATTGGGCTGTAAGTGTAATTGCTGTGTAATCTCGAGAACATTAAATTACAAGCTCTTTATTTGGTACAGTGTGCAATTACCGTGGCAGTAAAGAGCAGGTTGCATGTTATCAGTATTATATAATGTGTTATCTGATATCGTATACCCTGATTTGGGTGGTGCTGGGGGGGAGCTTGGCTTAGCTCCGCTCCGGTGACTGAGTGGATTCCAGTACAGCAGCTTCCCATCCTGCATATTATTATTATCACTCGGGAGAGCTGGCAGTGATCTGCTCCTCACCCGTGTCCGTGCACAGCTGGAGCCATTCTCTGTGCTGCTGTACTCAAGGTCAGCTGGGAGCTTGCGTCCTGCGAGATGGAAAGCTGCCGCAGCAAAACCCGGTGGAGCAAGCAGGGGTAAAATGCTGCCCATCTCCCTGCTCCTCCCATCTCCTCTTCTTTTGCAGTGTTGTCCCGATGGGAACAACAGCCAAGGAGGAGATGGCCCGCTTCTGGGAGAAGAACACCAAGTCCAATCGTCCCTTGTCCCCTCATGTCACCATTTACAAGTAAGAGCCTCTTGGCCTCCTTGGCTTTGCACCAGGGCACTTCTGGGCTCTGGCACACGACAGCCCCATCCCCAGAGGCACCCTTGGGTGGGAGGGCTGTGCGCGTTCCCGCTGTCACTTCAGGCAGAGGACGTGGAGACCCTCTGAATTGCACTATGAGCAGTCTGAGATGTGGGGGGGAATCACAGCCTCCCCCACGGAGGTGATGAGACTCATTGGTTTTATACGGGGTGTTGCGGAGCGGTACAGTCCCTTCTGAGCTGCGCCTCGGGCTGCAGGGCAGCGTTTTGTTGAAAGGCAGCTGTCTCCATGGAGAGCGGTTGTGTGGAACGGTGCATCCCACTGCAGAGTTGGTGGTCCTCGGGGGTGGAGGCAGGAGGCCAACTCGGGGCTCTCGGATTCCCTCCTCAGAAAGGTGACGGCTTCTTTGGGGCCACCTCCGTCACTTTTCCAGGTTCTCTCGTTTATCTGCAAGCCTGGATGCCCAAGCCCTACCCCTTTGTTCCTCAACTGCAGGAGCATTACAGTCTTCTCCTGTTTCATCGCCCTTTAAGCTTTCTCCGCAGATGCCCTTCCCCTTCCCAAACCCGTGCCAGTGGCATTTGCCATTCCCAAGCTGCCTCTGCAAATTCCCCCGTCTCTCCCCTTTTGCTCTGGCTGGATTCCTTGAATAACTCCGAGTGCAGAAATACCCACCCAGCAGCATGGAGCTGTCTAGGAATAGACGGGCTGTGCTTTGTCCCGCGGCCTCAGAGGCCACCCTGGTGTTGTGCCCTCTTGTGCTGATGAGGGTTGGTTGTTTTTCAGGTGGTCCCTGCCCATGGCGATGTCCATCACACACCGGGGCACCGGCGTTGCGCTGAGCTTAGGTTTGTGCATCTCCCACCTGCTCGTGGCGATGGAGGGCGGGGGCTGTGGGAGGGAAGACCCCTCTGACTGATTTGGAGACGTGACTCCAGGCAGACAGTTTCTCTCCTCTGTTCCTTGGCTTCAGCAATGGGTTTTCTCCTGGGAAACCTGCACTTTGTCCTCTGCTCACTCTGTACCTTGAATATCTCCCCATCCCCATTTCTCTGTCCCTGGGCCCTCCTGTGCTGCGAGTGCCTCCAGTCCTGCAAAGGGAGCGATGCTCCCCCGTACGTAGAAGCCTTTGCAGCGCTTGGCCTGGCCTGGCTGCTTTCTTCGGGGCCTTCTCCAGCCTGGAAAAGGCCAATCAGCTGCTCCAGTTCTCAGCACTTCTCTTCCATGGCTGTTTTTTGCTGGTTTACCCTTACAGGAGACCCTGTGTGAGGGAAAGACAGACAGACAGGCAGGCAGAGCTCAGAGGATTTTCCTTTTTCAACTTCCTGCGAGCAGCTGCTGCTTTCCCAGAGATCCCGGTGCAGGAGAAGGTTGCGCCAGCATCAAAAACGATAAACTCCGTCCAGCAATTTGACTTGCATGGTTTGACTAAGTGATAAGACGTCTAACTGTGAAAGGCTGTTTTATTTCCATTAATACCCTCTCATGGCAGCAGGAAGGTGCTTCTCTGGTAGCTCCCCGTTGAGAGGGGGGAGCTGCGTTGGTGTTTGCAGAAGGGCAGAGAGTGGAGGTACTCAGAAAAGATGTGCAGGAATGAGGACTGACGTTTCTTACTTGGTAGTGAGAGGAAACGGCAAGGGCTGCAGCCTGCCCTTCCCACACTGGCCTCCTGTGAGGGCTTGGGAGCAGGGTCCTCAGAAAAGGGCACCCATGTGCCCTCCTGCTCCCATATCCACATGGCAGAGCCCTGGTGAGGGCTTGGCTCTGTCCCCAGGCTCTGCTCCTCCCAAGCCAGCCAGCTTGTGCCCGGCTCTGCCTCGCAAAGAGCGGCATGCCTCCTCTGTGGGAGAGCAGCTGACGGCTGCCTGCTCCAAGCACGGCAAGGTGACTTTGTCTGTGTGCACCCTGTGAGCTCAGCTGGCTCCTTCGGGGTGGCTGCGTGCCCTGCTCCATGCGCGGATCCAGGGCAGTGCATGGCAGCCATGCTGGCACCATCCGCCTTCGGGATCGTATCTCCAGGAGTTTGGGACGTGCCTGGCCCCCTGGGCTGCAGTCCCCATCCAGCTTGCTGTCAGATGGGCCAAGCTGGCAGGCTCACTGTTGCCTTTCTGCTCTGATCCATCAGCCTCTGCCGGAGGGGAAATTGTCCCCTTCCCAGGCCAATTGAGCACGAAGGAACATCGCTTTTGCCGACCGCAGCTCAGCAGCCAGGAGAAGGAGGGGGAAGTATTCAGCTCCTCTCCGTCAAGGCCTGTAATTACAGGAGCCTCTGACTTCCTGCGCTTCTTGCAGGGCGAACACAAAGGCCATTGAGGAGACAAGTGGCTGAGCGAGGAAGCAGCTGGTTGACTCGTGCTGCCAGCGCCGGCCTCAGCCGAGGTGCTCGAGCTAGTGTGCCGCAGTGTAATCAGGCGCTATTGAGCGGAGGGTGAATTGCGACTTGGCTGACTGCTGGCTGCGATCGTTCCCATTCTTTTGGCAGCACCATCTGGAGCAACCCTCTTGGCCTAGAAATGAGGAGGAGAAGCTGCTGCGGCTCCTGCAGCTAGTGCAGACACGCGTGTCAGGCTGTCTCTTTGTCTGCCGGTTCCTTTGCTGGTCCCCACCAAGGCAGCCTTGCTACATCGCTGCCTGTGTTGGTGGCTGGCGATGGAGGGGTTTCTGTCCCAAGATGTGGATCTGGGGACTTCGTTGAAGAGCTGCCACCTTACATTTCCACACTCTGTTGTCCCTTTAACCTTGAATTTGTGCTGGTTTGGCTGCAATTGTGTGAGCTCAGGCCAGTTTGGTCTCTGGGTGTTGTATGAGTAATGCAGCGCCTGGTACAAGACCCAGATTCAGGGTTTTGCTGCCCCAGTTTGAGTTCTCAGCACCCCAGGGCACATTGTCACACTGCAGCTGGCGCTGCCACCAGGCAGGCAGAGCCTTTCTCCCTCCTCCCTCCTCCGCAGGCCGCCGTGAACTGATGGTGGTTCAGGCTGTGGCACCAAACCAGAGACGCAGAGGTGGCCTGGAGCTCTTTGCGGGCAGCGAGGGTCTGGTGACGCTTCTTCTGGCTTGACTTGTGGCCTTTGTCTTTCTCAGGAGTCTCCCTCTTCGGTCTGGCTGCCCTGCTGCTCCCAGAACAGTTTCCTCACTACCTGGCCATGGTGAAGTCGCTCAGCCTGGGGCCCACTCTCATCTACTCTGCTAAGTTCGCTCTGGCTTTCCCCTTCTCCTACCACACCTGGAATGGCATCCGACACCTTGTAAGTAGCCCCCACGAGGGGCTGGGGGCACAAGGGAAGGGAAGCATCTGCCAGCTGCGGGAGTGCCAGCTGTGGCAGCTGGGAAGGTGCCCTTCAAAATGGGAATTAGTCACCTCAAGTGCTTCAGAACCTCGGTGTTGTTTTTGGGTACATTTAAGTTGCAAAGAGCATCGCTATGCTGGTACTTCACCGGGTGGCACAGCTCCTCATGTCTCCTCGGCTGCAGGAGATGGACGAGAGGTGGCAGGAGCAGCGTTAGAGCCGGGGGATGTCTCCGCAGAGCTGCAGGCTCGCGCTCTGCAGAGGTGCCGCCCGTTGCTTGTTATCTCACCCTTGTCATGCAGCCGTTGAGCTGTGATGTTCCAAGTGCTTTGTAGTATTTAATGAGCCCAGAAGACATGTGGCAGAGGGTTGGAGACAGTGCTGCCTGCGCAGAAAGTAACTTGTGATGTTTGCTCTGGACTGAAGTGTGGAACAGGCAGCTCCGTTCACCTGAGCTTCCTGTGTTTGACGAAGGAGAGGGAGCTGCAGAGCTGAGAGTTTCTTGCTGGGAACAGTACAAGATGTGCCGCTTTTTGTACTTGATTTTGTGTTTTCTGTAGCTCCAGATAGGTTAGGTTTTACGGGAGCAAATTGCAAAGGCAGCTGGCCCAGAGCGTGACACGATCCTCCTGCTCTGGGCGGGGGGAGCATCACGTGCAGAGCTGTGCTGCAGACGTGGGCTCGCGCTGTGGGCGCTGACAGCTTCCAGTCTTTCCAGCATGAAAACACAGGACTTGAGCACTGTTGGATGTTGCATCCTGTGCCTGAGAGCAGCCATTACGAGGTGCTCACATCAGAGTGCCGGCTGGGAGGTGCCTGGCCGAGCTGTTGGGGTGAACAACAGCCGTGTGCTGCGGGAGGAGCCCTCTGTGCAGGTCCTTGGGGCCGCTGGTGGCCGGCTGGCAGTGCTGCGAGTGCTCATTATCCGCTTTTCAAGCACTCTGCGTCGGACAAGGTCTCGGAGCAGGAGGCTGGCAGCCAGCTGAGCCCCGCTCGCTCGTGGAGATGCTGTCGGGCAAATGGAGCAGTCATAACCGGCTGCTTGTTCAGAGCGTCGTGAGTCGAATGTGTGCTGAAGTCTCTGACTGCACGTATATATTAGTATGCCAATTAAATTGTCTGAGAAGGAAACCAGCAGCATTGGCCCCCGGCTGCGCTCGGCAGCACAGCCCGTTGGTGACAGAAGGGGAGTCAACAGGGAGCAGGTTTTGTTTAGTGCCTCTGCCCCAGGTGCTTCTCTGCTTTGAGCCCCGGGGGCTTGCTGGCAGACTGGGAGGAGGCCCGCGCTCCCCAGGCTGCCCTCAGCCACCCTGCTTTGGTTTGGCCAAAGTCAGGTGAGAGGTGCAAACCCACCTGGGAGCTGAGGACACCCGGCTCTGTGGTGCTGCTGCAGCATCCCTCCCTGCCATCCGGGCTCAGCCTGGCCTCCGTGTCTCCCACCGTACCCCAGGGGTGTACACGGAGGTGCTGGGGGCTGTGGCTCATCCCCACCCGCACAGCTGTGGCCCCGGGGATGTTAGCGCTGCCTCAGATCTGCGGCTTGTGCTGTGCTTTATAACCTATTTCTGTCAGCAGGAGGGAAGCAAGCGGAGAGCAGCTGCTGCTTTTGAAGCGAACCTGGCGCGCTGTGGCTGTTGGGGATTAGGGAGAGCTCAGGGGCTGCTTTCCCGATAGGTGGCGGGGAAGGGGGGGGAGTTGGTGAGGGATAAGCTTCCTCTGGCACGGAGCACATGTGCCCGCACCCAGGGACACCCCTGCCTGTTGCCCTGCAGTGATGGATGCTTGCAACCCTCCCTCCGGTCTGTACCCGGTGGTCCAAAAGCTGTTTTACGGGGCAGTCTGGCAAGATTTCATCAGAAAGTGGTGCTTTCATGCACATCCCCCCTCAGGGACTGTCCTAGCCCTGTTGAATTAACCCTGCTGTGTCTCTTCTCTCCTGCAGGCATGGGACATGGGGAAAGGATTCAAGATCCCCCAGGTCAACCAGTCTGGGGTGCTGGTCCTTATCTTGACCCTGCTCTCCTCCGCCGGCCTCGCGGCGATGTGAAGGTGCCTCCCAGTTGATGGCCTCCCTTTTTTTGGAATATTTGCTCCATCCTGGCCCACCTCAAGATGTGCGTGGAGAGGGAGGCGGGAGGACAGGCTCCCGAGTAACTACAAATCTTTGGGGAAGGTGGCGCTTCCCCTCCTCATGAATCTTGTGGATGATCAGAGTTGCTTTTCGTTAGCCCGGCTGATGTGCTAACCCCGTCTTAGCCAGGGGCGAGACAGGCTGGGCTCTCTCCTGCCGTGCCACACGCCTGAGCAGCCACGGAAAGCCGGGCACAAATTAACAGCTGATCCTGGCACATTCAGTTGCTTGCAGAGAGCTGCCTCACTTCTTCCAGGCAAACTCCAGGGCGTTTCTTTTCTCTGCTCTGTCCCCAAGCTTGAGACAATGCTGAATCTGTGTCCCCGCAGGTCCGAGTGGGCTCGGGGATGGCTGGTAGCGTGTGTGTAGGCCCAGCGCAGGACAAGCATCTCCATTGAGGCAGCCCATGCCAGGGCAGGGACAGCAGGCGGAGCTGCCAACGCCAGCACCCGTGAGGGGAATGGGTGACGGCTGCCGCACCGGGACCCTGCGCTTTCCCAGCCTGGCAGCGTGAACCGGCTGGGATGGGGTGCTCAGACCTGTAGAGGCTCAGTCCCCACTCCTTGTCCTTGAAATGTCATGATTCAGCCAGCTTTGGGGCCCTGGAGCCCCTGCTAGTGAAAAACGTCCAATTTTCCCCTGTTAGGAAGTTACTCTGTCTCTGGCACGATGGAAGAGATGTGGATTTCTGGTTGCGTGTTGCCACCAGCCATTTCAGCACTTGTCACTCGTCCACCTTTGCAATAAAGCAGCCTTGATCCTTCACACTGAGCTGCTGAGTTTGTCCTTTGCGCTCGACGCTTCACTGAGGCGAAGTTGGCCGGGAAGGGGTGTTTTGCTCTGAGATCCAGGGAGTCGCCACTTCTCAGGAGTTGAGCGATGGAAAAACAAACTGTTTGCAGGGTTTAGAGGCAGGTGTAGTGCCTGACCTTTGGAGCTGTGGGGTTGAATTGCTTGTGAAACGCTGCCAGCCCGGCAGAAAGGAATTTGCTACCTGGACTGTGGTCGTTTGCACTGGTACAAATGATTGCGTGAGGTCCGGGAGCTTTTTGCTCAAATTGGCCAATTTTTAACATTTGCCACCAGGAATGAAGCTTTGCAAAGAAGACGCTCCCCGTCAAGAGCTCTGTCCTGCTTTTCTGTCCCAGCAAGAGCCTTGGCTCGCTTTCAGGAAGGATTCTCCTTCCCGTTCCCATCATCAGCCGGCAAAATGTCGGCTTTATGGGGAACATCTGCTCTCCTCATCGAGCTTTTGATGGAGACCTGAAGCGGCAGGAGGGGAGCCAGTCCAGTAATGCTCTCCGAGATCCCTTGTGCCGGCCAGGCTTGTTTCCAGGTGATTGCTTTTACGTCTGCCACTGATCTGAGCCCCGGCCCGCCCGCCCGCTCAGCTCCTCTGCTGGACCTAACAAATCTGCCACTCCTTTAATTAGCAGAAGGCATCAGAACCCTGAGGGGACACGCAGCCTCGCAGATGAGAAATCACAAAGGAGGAAAAACTGTCTGCTGTCAGCGTGGCAGAGGGAAAAGACTTACTGCCGAATCCCGTTTGGTGTAGCCGTATGCCCCAGCAGGAGAGAGCTTCTCCTGGGTGAAAATGAATGCATTTTAGCTTTAAACCAATTACTTCCTACAGTTGCTGAAATGGCTTTTATTTGGAACCCACTTCTGCTCGCTAATGAGCTATTCTGTGGTGCGTGCCAGCTGCTAACGAAGTTAGACTTCGCTGTGTCTCTCAGCTGTGCTCCACAGCCTTTATTTCCCTTCGGTGAGCGGTCGGAGGGGGCTGGCAGCGCTGCCCATCGCTGGGGCAGACGGGAAATGAGGCCAGATCTGCCTCTGCCCCCCCCTGCCAGAGACCGGTCAAGGAATGGATGAAACCAGCCTGCGGCGGTGGGATTTCTGCTGCTCGGCATGAGGAGAGGCCAGGTGAGCCGGGAGCGGCTCCAGGCCTGGGACTGGCCCCAGCACGAGACACTATTAAATGGGACGAGGTGAGACGGAGCCCCGAGAGGGCACCGTGTGTGACACCGAAGCGTGGCGCAGACTCACGCGGCCCGGACCCACCTGGGGCTCTGCCCTGAGCTACTGAAACCAGACCACGGGGATTTTTATTTATTTATTTATTTTTAAAACCTGTATTTTTCCAATTGCCGTGAAAGCACAAGTCTGGGCTGTGTGGTGCTGTCCCACTGTCGGCCTCGCTCAGGCTTCTTTGATGCCCTCCCCTTCCTCACCCTTGGGGTAGGAAGGCAGTTTCTGTTTGTCTGTGTGTCCTTAGGGGTGGATGGTTTGTGGGAGAGGCCGGGAGCAGCTGGGGAGGGGACGGGAGGAGACCAAAGCCAGCTCAGAGCCCAACGCGAGATGGCCGGCGGGCTCTCACGCCTGCGATGCCCTGAGCCCCAGGGGATTTGCCCCCGGCGCTGGGACTGGGGACCTGCAGCGGGGCGGCTTGCCGAGGGCTGGCCCTCCTCGGAGCCGGGGGGATTGAGGCTGGGATTTCGGGCAAATGGACGTCCCTGCATTGGAGGTCTGTCACAGCAGGCTGGTGGGAACCCGGGGTTTGTCCCTGGTGCTTGGCCCGCTGGGAGCAGGGCTGGTGTGTGGCCGGGGGCTGCGGGGATGCATCTGCCACCAGCCGGACCTCCATGCTGCTAGGCTCACGGGAGAGCGGTGCCATGGCTCCTGCTCCGGGGCCAGGCGGTTCCTCCGGTGGTGCCCTGGGAGAGGCACTGAGGGGCTGGATGCCCTCGCTGGATGCCCGACTGCTCCTTTGGGAAGGCTCCTTGGTGGTTTGCACGTCCGTCCGAGGCTCTTGGGGCTGCATGAAGGAGATGTGTCCTACGCTCATGGTGCAGAGGTGGGGATGGGGCACAGTGGGAGATGAGGGGCGCCGAATGGACCAGACAGAAGCGCTGGGGCAGGTGGGTCTGATCCAGCCTCCGCTGCCATGGAGGGGTTCGCTGCAGGGCTGGGCTCACCGCAGCGCTTGGGGCAGGGGCTGCTCTTCCCGGGGATGACACAACCTTGGCTGCGGTCCCCGGGGAGAAGCAGGGAGTGGAAAAGGGGTGCTGGGGGCTCCAGGAACCTCGCCGCATCAGGGCAGCTCCTATTCTCGAATGCTTTTCTCCGGGAGGAAGAACGGCAGCTTGTGAGCTCCTCCTGCCGGCACAGCGACGGCCTGGGCACCCGGCCAGCCCCGGGGGAAAGAGCCTGGATTTGGGGTGAAGTCGGGGGAGCCCCAGCCTGAGAGCAGGGGGAGATGGTGGCCCAAGCACTGGGTGTTGCCTCATTGTACAAAACACCCCTGAAATCTGCTCGTGGGCCGTCCCCAGCCCTGGAAACCCTCTTGCAGCGTGGGGACCACATTTGCACCAGCTCGTGAAGCCACCCTGGGAGGTGGACCCCATCGGTGGGCCACACCGGAGCCCCAGCGGGCGCTGTCCCTGGACCCCCCCGGAAAGGGACCGCTACCTTCCCGGTGATCTCCGTCCGGAGGCCGTTGCAGGCGCGGGTCAGGGCAGTGGGCTGGCGGATCCACTCGGCGAGCCGTGCGGCGGCAGCGGCGGAGCGGGAGGTCAGGTCCAGCCTGGCCGGTGGAATCCTCGGCGGCATCTCCCAGGTCCCCACAAACGTGCCCCATGGAGAGACCTGGGAGGAAGAGGGGGAGCGGGGCCTGGCCAGGGTGTTGAGGTCCCAGGGAGCCCTGGTGCCAGCCGAGGGGCACCTCCAGCCCCCCCCCATGGGTGCCTGTGGGTCTGGCTCACCTGGGAGCGGGGCACGGCGGGGAGCAGGTGCCCCCGGTCATC
>VYXH01007560.1:0-18530 GCA_013397275.1 Burhinus bistriatus
TGGGACTAGAGAAAAATGAAACTCAAACGGCCACAAGCTGCGCACCTGCACAAGCACCAAGGGGGTTTGACGGTGAGTCCTGCAGCCTCCCGGAGCCCGTCGGGCTCTCCCATATGGCAGCGGGCTGCACATCGGTGATCTACCCCGCGGCAGGGACACCTCTCAAGGTTACTCCTTGAGGCTGAGGGATCCTTCACCCGGCATCTGATACCTGCTGTGGGGTAAGCGGCATTTTACATTCGACCTAAAATTATATTGTATACTAGTGACGTATGTCCAGCTATATGGATGGAGTGCAGTAAGCGTAGGGAGTAGGAGAGTGTTTGACCACTGTCTAAATTATTGTTTAAATCATCACTGAAATCATTGTCAAATCACTGTTTAATTACCATTCAGTTATCACTTGATCACCGTTTGATTACAATTTCATTTTCATTCAGTCATCAATTAATTACTATTTGATCGTTGTTTAATCATTAATAAAACCCTTTTGGTTAACACCATAACAATGACTTCTTTTAATAATTCACCTACGACAGGTACGAAGTCTCAATCCATGCACTTGGATTTCTTGGGTGTTGTGGAGTGGAAAGGTCATTGCAACTATTTGTTGTAGAAGAACTGGAAATCTGCATGTGTGTGGCCTGTAATAACACTGCATTATTGGGTTGGAATCCTTCACTCCGGAAGTGTTTCTAAACCTCCTAGATACTTTCTTGGTCTTTTAGAGGTCAGCCTCCTGGGTGCTTTATGGAGGACTCTGTTGTGAAAAAAGTCAGCTCAGAGGGACTATTGGGTTATGAAGGCAAATAGTTGCGAATAAAGCTTGTTTGAGTGCTCCATACTGCTGGCTGCAAGTCGTGCCGAGGCACTTGCAGTGCTTAGAAATGGAACATCTGTTGGAGTGCTTTCCTCCACTTCTTGACAAATGAACCTTCAGTCAGTGCTTTGACTTTGGTGGGACAGGGATTTGCATAATTGTTTTCAAAGTAATGAGAGTTGAAATTAAAACATTGTCTTAAATAACACCGTCTTATTGTGTTAATGATGGCACTGGGAATATTGGAGAATGGTTCATCTTCAGCCCTCAGGAAAAACGTTCCTGTATCAATTCCATTTGATGACTTAATTGGCTGATGTTTTGCAGATATGTTTTTGTCTTGTTATAACTACTTTGAGCAATATGTTAAGACAATGCTCATTGTTTAAGTTATTTAGAACAGCATACGTGTTTACTGTTGCTAAGAATTTTGTTTCAGCCTGTAGGGAAGTTGCCAGAGCAATGAGATAAAAACCGGCACAGATCACATGGGCCATGTAGTGCCTCTATTGCCTCAGGACTTTGCTATTTCAGGCAACGTTGAGCATTTACTGCTGTAAAACATATGAAAACCTGCAAAATTTGTGGGCTTCTTGGCTTGTCCTCTGATGAGGTGGGCTCTGCTCATATCTGTTTTTCTGGTACTGAAATATGGCATTTTTTGTGACATGAAGTGTGAATTCATCTCTCTACAACACACAGGTTTTCCTGAATGACCAGCAATCTTGCTATGGTCCTACCTTTTGTAATTGCCCCTAAATTATCTTTCACCCCTGTCAGCTTCTCAGTGCCAGTGGGCATACCTCCTGGGATACTGCTAGCAGCAGCGATGGCACCTATAAGATCTTGCTGTCTGCTTTGTTACCTGTCATCTCCAGCACTCCTTGGCACCTGGAGAAAGGAGAATAGCCTTTCTCCACTGAAGTCTGCTCTGAAATGAGGCAAGGTACTGTTGCAAAGTACAGCAACAGACTCTTTGGACTCTTCTTGGTGGAGAAAATCAATGCAAGACCAGCAGTATGAAATCTATCTCTAGTCCAAGAACTTGTTTCCAGACAAACATGGGCCTCCTGTCACAAGAAGATGGCACAACTCAATTTCCAGCATAAAGAAGGCTTGACTCGCTCGTCTCTGGATTGTCTGTTTTACTCCTGCACCAGGTAAGACACAGGATCAGCCTATGCTCTTCTGTCAGCAAGTGCTCTTCCAACAGCCAACATTTTGAGAAAATTTCAGATCGGCTTTGCATAGCTGAAGAGAGGGAACCATCTCACAGTTAAATCAGCCTGTGAATATATACAAAGCTTTCCAGTCTCATCTTCAAGGGCCTGACGTTTAAGTTATACTGGAAAATTTAAATGCACTGCATAAGCAAGGAGTCTGTTCTTGCTTTTTAATACATCAGGAGGCAAATGCAGTGTGTGGGGGGTGTGTGGGCAGTGATACTCATTGGCTGGACATACATCTATTTAGATTTTTCCAGTTTTCTGGCAATTAAAGTGACCAGAGCTGCAGTCTGGGGCCAAAATGACATCCATGCGAATGTCTTTGCAGAACTTTCTTATAAAGATGCCCATCCTTGTATAGCTTTATGTGATTTATAGCTTATAGGTCTCTCAACAGAAAGACAGGACATGACATTGTTAATCTTCGCCCTGGCCAGGTTTTGGGCTCCCCTTTGGCTATGCTATCTTTGGGGTCTCTCAAGGTCTGGCGTCTTCTGGGTCTCTTCTCTGTCAATATGGGTCACTTAAGACACTTCAACCCAGAAAGTCTCCTCCCTGCTCAGACCAGTAGCAGCGGTGCTCTAGTGCAGAGCCAGCCAGCAGCTGCGCGCTGCGAGGGGGGCTGTTAGCTGATAGTGGGGACTAATTGGGGTAGGGCTAGTAATCAGTGTGCCTCACTCCAGCTCATCAAATCTGACAATTTTCAAGCACCTAATATTTCTGGGAAAGTATGGGCTCTTTAGTTTTCCTCAGCTCCAGTTGGCTGCAGTCTTGACCCCACCAGCTTTTAATCATCTGTCTTCTAATTTCTTTTATCCTGTGGTAATTGCCATCCACAAAAGGTGAATAATAGTATTTTCTTCCTCTCCTTTCTTTTTTCACATCCTTTTTTATTTAATTTATGATCTCTGCAGAACTAGGATGCATTTTCTCTGTTTGAATAGGCGCACAACTGGGAGGGACATGACATTTCCAGCTGGAGCCTCTTGCCTCCAAAGGGCAAGAAATCATGCTGGACACCCATAAATAGCTTTAAGACCTGCACGGACGTGTACCAGTGCAACCAGCCACTAGATGTCAGCATTATTTTAAATATTAACAGCTGAGATACCAGTTGGCCATTCCTGCTTAAAATGTGCCGATGTGAAGTTGATTTCTGACAACATGAGACTTGGTGACTAGTACCAAGAGACTACAGGCTTTTGTATTTGTGAAATCCTCAGTGAAACCCGTGTTGCTAACAGCATACCAGGTCGAATCTTCCAAATAATTGCCCACATTTTAGGCCTCATGAAAAAGACATTAATACCTGCTAAAAGAGCTAAGAACAAAGTGAGATTTAATAATAAGATTTTTGAAGTTCAGTTGTGCTTGCATTCAAGCATGGAGGTGAGGGAGTCCACTACCTGCCAGCAAAAATGCTTTTGCATCGTGGAGACCCTCAGAAAGGCTGAAGAGCTTTTGTGTGCAGATTAAGGCTGCATCTAGTGGGGGAGTTGTCTAATTTGGTGGCTCAGTGATACAAAAAAGATACAGTCCTGTTCCTCTATTGCTAATTTGGCTAATTTGGGAGAAAAATAACCCAGCAGGAACAAGCAACTAGTTTTCTTTTGGGAGAGAAGACGATCCCCCTCTTATCAGATGAGTGTCTGTGTCAGCACCAAGGGTGAGACCGTGCAGCTGAGGGCAGGAAGGAAGAAAGGCAGAGGGCAAACTCTTTTTGACAAATGTGAGTCATTAGGTTTTTCCCAATTCCTGTTTGCTCTCTTTGCCCGGAAGGCACAATATCTACCTGTCCTGTACAAGACTTGAATTCCATCCACTCTTGCTCCTTTTGCTTTTTGTGGCTACTCCTTCCTGTTTCTGCCATATCAAAGATGCTGGGTAGAGCTCTACAGGTGTCTCCTGCAGTTCTCTACTCTGTGCCAGTTTTTCTGTCCTCAAGAGAGGGCTAATCCATTGTTTCACTAATCCATCTTTTCCTAGTCACATCATCCTTAAACATTTCCTTTTTCTCTATTTCCAACAGTGAATGATTTGCAAAAGTGCAATTAACTCTTTCTGTATTTCTAGCCTCGTGTCATTTCTTCATTGTATTTTTTTTTTGTGCAGACATTGGGTTTGTGTTGGCAGATCTCTTTATCCGTCTTGACATTAGGAGTTTGAGAGGACTTAAGAGCTGGCTGGAATAAATGGCAGAGGGCCAGCAACTGTAAATCCATTAGGACAAGGGCTCTCTGGCAGAGAACTGAATACAACATCAGTGCTTAAAAACTAATAAAGAATAACATGGTAACAGCTCATCTCAGACTCTGCTTCATGTCAGCATTGAAACTACCTCTGTTGACTTGCAAAGAACTTATAAACTCCCATTCTCTTCATTTTTGGTATATGGTTACGGTTCCCGTGCTGCATAGTTAGTACAAAGTTCATAATTTTAAGTGGTTTATAACATTTTGGATTTTATGTGGGCTTTTGAATGCTTCTGCTAGTCAGATCTTTTGCTGAACTCCTATTTTATCTATTACCATTATTCGCTTGGGAAAATCCCACTTGAGTTTCTGGAGGAAGGAAAGAAGTTAGCCCCTGTGGCTCATGAATCCCTTTGTCTCAACTGTATCCAAGACGAAGAGGTTTTGAATTGTGATTCAATCCTATACTCCCTGAAGCCCTTGTATGTTTTGCAAAATTGTTATGTTTGGTAGAATCCAGTAAATACCAGACGTATACTTTATTCTGTGTTGGGAATTTCATATCCTTCTGGAACAAAATACTTTATTTCCCACATGTTTTGACTACATTATATTGGCGCCATTCATGTCACTCCACTTAAAATTGTGTCAGCATTCTCATCATAAGATGTTTTTCAGAGGTTGTAACTTGGATGTAAAAATTTGCTTCCACTTAGAAACTTGGTCTCAGCCCAGAAGTAATTACAAAAAAAAAAATAACGGATTTTTCTATATAATTTATGTTGTTGTTTTGGGAGGGGAAGGGAGAAGAAAAAAAATAACACTGAAAAATGGTAAAGCGTGCATTATAATTTGTTTTACTTTGACCAATTAAATGATGGAAAAATTCAGAATTTTTCAATCTTGTTAAGCAGTAGTAAATTGCAATATCTTTTTTAGTTTTATATGTTTGTTAGGTGTGAGGACGGAGAGAAATAGATCTGAATATGTACAACACGATGCCTCTAATTCCTACCCCTGTGTGTCTGCAGGTAGAACGCCTTTGGCATTTTTCAAAAGCTGGGAGGACTGGACATGTCAAGAGTCCCCACCCCCACTTTGAATTTTAAATCTCAATAATTTGAAAGCGCCTCAGTGACTGAGTTTGTTACACCTCTCACGTGTCTCAGAAGTTAGAATGCATGTACCTTTTCCTGAGGTGCAGGAAGACATCATATAGAACCAAGGTACGGTATAATTAAGCAGTTCCATTTTTTGTAGACAGACGGGCTGCCTGGGGGGAGCAGATGGACAGAAGGGAGCTGGGATGCCCCCGTCAGGCATCTCTCTGCGTGAATTGTAGCCAGCGGATACTGTTTGTAGGGCTTCAAAGTACATCTCTTTTGTTAGTGACAACTGGTTCGCTGAAGTTCCAGTGATTCTTGGGGTTTGTAGGATCAAAGACAGGAGCAAAGAGCAAAAGGATTGTTTTGTTGTTTGGATTCGTTGAAAAAGCCCTGCAACAGTCCAGCTAAATCAATGTACCTCTTGCCATGTATACTTACAGAAAGCTTCAGGAAAAAGGCTGGTTATAAAACAGAGTGGGGAAGCCAGGTGATATTTCCTATAACAGGAGTGGGAAGGCATGTTTCTTTAATAGATCTACTGCTGAAGTTTTTTTTTCACTATGAGAGGGGAATCTAGCAGCAAACTTAACTGCATGTTAAATTAATCAGGATTATGTCAAAAATGCATTTCAGCAAGCAAGCATTCTGTGTAGTTAGGAGTTTCAGCAGTGGTAATTGCTGAGGATAACTGGGCAAATACCTTTACTGACCAACAGAGACTTTAAGCTGTAAAGATGGCTATCTTGTTACAGTGAAATGTGAAAAAATAAAGCAGGCTCTCCTTACTTTTAAAACCCAATAATTGTGGAGTGTAGACTGTAGAGTTGTGTTCTTTCCCAGCTTGTGTAGAATTAGGGAGACGAAGGGAGACCTCACATTCAGTATGAGGTCTCAGACAATACCGGGTCTTTCTTTCCAGTTTTCCAAACATAAGGAAGTGCAAAAAAGAGTATCTTCTAGAACTGTGAATCTGAAAAATGCACTGTCAAAAAAACTGATAAAGTTGAGCCTCATCCTGAAGGAAAATCAGACGACTGTGAAACAAAAAGCTGCAGCTTCAGGAATGCAAGTAACAGTGGATGGAGCTGGAGAAATAAGTGTGGAAATGTTCCCGTCTTCCCCCCCATGGAGTTCTGGATTTGCTGTGCACATTTAGGTAATTTGTTATGCCAAGGTAGGTTCTTTGGTTTGAAGCAACATCTGGGATTAACTGGTAAACATCTCATGAGTGCCCTGGTCCAGCAAATACACTGGGAAATAATCCTGTACAACAGGACCAGTCACCTGAGTTTTCAGGGTGTCAATAAAAAGAGGTAAGGAACTGAGATCAGAGGGAGTGTCAGTTATGTGGCTTTGCTCCTGATGACAAGAGTCTTTATTTGTGATGGCAAATGGTCAAGGGAAGTGGTCCTTTCCCGTTGCTTGGCACTGGTGAAGCTCAGCTGGAAGGCTGGCTCCCGTGCTGAGCCCCCCAGTATGAGAGAGATGGATTTACTGAAGTGAGTTCAATGAAGGGCCACAAAGATGATGAAGGGACTGGAGCACCTGTCCTGTGAGGAGAAGCTGCGAGGTCTGGGTCTGCTCAGCCTGGAGCAGAGAAGGCTTGAGTTGGGATTATCGGTGTGTATAATCCCTGAGGAAGGGGAGTAAGGAAGACAGAGCCAGATCCATTTTAGAGAAAGAACAAGAGGCAGTGAGCACAAACTTGAAATACTGCTAATTTTATTTAAACATACAAAATTTTTTTTTATTCCAAGAGTGATCCTGCACTGCAATAAGTTCTCCAGAGAGTTTGTGGAGTCTTCATCCTTGGAGATATTCAAAGAATATCTGGGCGTGGATATCAGGATACCAGGATATCAGCTGAGCATGATCCTGGCCAGCCTGCTCTATTTGCCCCTTTTGAGGAGGGGGGTTGGACTAGACCATCTCCAGAGGTCCCTCCCAACTGCATCCTTTCTATGAAACATGGACTCGTTGAGAAGTAGGTCAGAGAGCTGGGGCTCAGTCAAGCCCCTTACAAAAGATCTAACAAATATAAATTTCTACTAAACATTTAGTTTCCAGCAACAGTTTTTTGAACAAACCAGCCTGACTCTTACCATTACAGCCACAAATGGAGTGAAAACCAGGTTTAGGAACCATGGAGAGTCAAGGATCGTCAGTGTCGTGGTGTCACTAGTTTTGCAAGTTTGGCCCTGAAATAAAATGTTCCAAGTGAAGACTATTATACCAGGTTTAAAAGGACAGTTTTGCTGGTTAGACTACAAATAATTTTTCTTTAGAAATACATTTTACAGAGCTTCGTACAAACAAGATTTTTTAAGTTGAAAAACAAATCCATAGGAAGTTTTATTCTAGAATAGAATTTCACCATAAACATATGTGCCTGAAGAGTCAAATCCTCGTCTGGGGAATCAGATATCATGGTTCTGTTCTAGTTCATGAAAATGTCAGCTGTGATTCAGGCCTCACTTTGTTCATGAGTGAAGGTTATGATGAGCTGAGGCTGACCCTAAGCTGGTCTGCTGGGGAGCAGACTGAGCTTTTCATGGGGGTAAAGAGGTGGCTGGTAAAGAGGAAAAGAAAAAACTGATGAGTGAAGCATATTGCCTTCTGAGTAAAAAGATGGGGAGCATGGAAGTCTGGACTTCAGAGCAAAGAAGTCTGGGATATGAGCCTTGACTGAGTTGAAGAGGAAGGATGTCTTAGGGGGAGAGATAACTAAGGCCCAGCTGCAGGGAGGAGAGGAGGCAGGGATGAAAATGCACTTAAGTGCAGTCTCTTAGGCTTTGATTTTGCAAACGGATCTGTTCAGGCAAACCCTTACACCCACGGAGAACCCTGTTGAAGATAATGGGAGTTTGTGCAGGCTCGCGTGCATCAGCTTGCAGGAATGGGGCCCCAAGTCCTTGGGAGGAGTTTACACCGAGTGCAAGTGACACGAGAAATAGTTGGAAACAGCACATCTCAGCAGTTCCTGGTGTTGAACCAGAAATGAGAGCGTGAGCTGGTCTTACGGAGCATCCAGGAAGATGGAGTTGCATTTGTGTTGTTGTGCTGTCAGTGCTTCTGTTATAACCCCCAGTGGAATTTACATTTGGTATTGTTCCCCCCACCCCCAAATACTTTTCAGGCTAAAATTTGGCAGATGAGCGTTCAGCCTGGGAGGCTGATGTCTTCTGAAATGTGAGTGCAATTGGTTTAGACACTCAGCTTTACAGGGAATCTGGGAGGGAAGAAATATCAGCTGGTTTCTCATTTGCTTTACAAAATAATATTTTATGCTAGAAGAGCTGGGTGATGTGGAGAATGTTGTTAAGGTTTTTCATTAAGCTAAACTAGATTATTCCTTGCCACAGATCCTGTCAGGACATTTGTGACTTATTTTAGAAATGCTGTGGACTTCATTGCCTTGCAATCCCTGTACTGTATATTTGAATCTCACTGGCAATTTCTAACCAGTAATTTCAATTAGAGGGCCTTTATACATTACATTTTACAGTGACTGCGTTACCTAGCAAAGCCTGGCCATTCTGAATGCCTCGTTAGGCCCAACTGCAAAGGCCTAATGTGTCAAGGTGATGACTGAGAGATCTTTATTACAATTTGATTGCTCCAAGGGCAAGGCTAGTATTTGATTATCATCATCTTTGACAGCATAACTCAGATCCAGGTTAGGCAATCTAATCCCAAAAGATCTGCAGGGGATGGCCATTTCCTCTGGCTGTTTTGTGATCACAGTTTTCCCAGAGTTTCTGTGGAAGATGGTCGAACCTCTTGTTTTAGCTAAAATCCATCTTATCTGTGCCTAAGAGCATAAAAACTCTACTGATATTGGTTAATTTAGTGCAAGTCCATATTAGGAATGTTGAAATTTTTTTGTATGCTATTAGAAAAAATCTTTCAAAGACTCAATAAGATCTTAAATATTTACCTTTCAAACCTTTTGCCTATCTACTCTCTATCTGGGTTTCGTCCTGAAAATATGTTTACTGTAATGAATGGCAATTCCTGCCTATGTCTTTTTGCCACAAACCAAGGAGTTTACTAGTTTAATTCAAAGGCAGATGCTCTTGGACGTCTAGATAGATCCATGGTGTTGCTGCACCTGTGTGAGGCCCTAGCAAAGACTGGGAATCCCCAGTCTGTGGGGAGATGGGTGAGGAGGTTTATGATTAAATTTAGGAAATCTAGAAGATGATGGATAAATGAAATAGAGCATTGCTGTTCTTACAAGTCCCACAACACAAGAACTAGGCGGCACTGAGTGAAGTTAGCTGGAGAGAGTTTTAACTTATGAAAAGAAAAGGACTTTGGGAGCCTACTGCCAGAGGGGGTGGTGGAGGCAGGTTCAAAAGGACGTGACAAAGGCATGTGCATAAAGGGAATCTGAAAAAAGCAAGGAGGAACGTATTCACTAACATCCCTGGTTCTGGATGCTGGGGAAGGATGGTGGAATGAACAGCAGAAAGTAGTGTGCTTATGAGGCCATTCCCTAAACAGCATCTCCTTTACCACCACTACACATATAATACTAGGCTAAATGGACCATTATCTGACTCGAGAGGGCAGTTTTATAAAAGAATCAGGGCTGTTACAGATCCTGTCTTGCATCTTCACTCATTAATAAAGCAGAGAGGCAAGGTCCTCGTGTAAGAATGATAGAATCATTTCGGTTGGAAAAGACCCTTAAGATCAAGCCAGCCATTAACCTAACACTGCCAAGTTACCAATAAACCAAGTCCCCAAGCATCACATCTACACATCTTTTAAATACCTCCAGGGATGGTGACTTCACCACTCCCCTAGGCAACCTGTTCCAATGCTTGACAACCCTTTTGGTGAAGAAATTTTTCCTAATATCCAATCTAAACCTCCCCTGGTGCGACTTGAGGCCATTTCCGTTCGTCCTATAGCCTGTTACTTAGGAGAAGAGATCAAACCCCACCTCACTCCAACCTCCTCTCAGGTAGTTGTAGAGAGCAATAATGTCTCCCCTCAGCCTCCTTTTCTCCAGGCTAAACAACCCCAGTGCCCTCAGCCGCTCCTCAAAAGACTTGTGCTCTAGACCCTCCACCAGCTTTGTTGCTCTTCTGATAACTGACAGGTCAGACCCATGCAGTGACAGAACTGAAGTGCAAGGTTTGCTTTTGAGTGGCTGCGAAAGCAAATGAACTTGCAGGACAGTAGATAGCACCAGAAATGTGGCTCGTTGCATTAGTTTCTAGTTTTGTAAGAAGTAGATACACAGCTGGCAAAGCTGATGCAAAACTTTCCAAATGTGATTCTGTTGTGGTCAGTGTGATGGCAACAGAGATTAATTTGGCCCTGGGTATCTTTTCTTAGCTTATTGAAATATAGTTCTAAAATATTTTCTTTCAGCTTTTAATAATATTTTCCTTATTTTTGGAAGATCTGCAACTTAAGCAACATGTGACTGATTGCATATAAACCTGCTGTACCTAGAGAGCAATGTCTTAGTTCATTCTTAAACAAATATTATCAAAAAAGCATCAAAATCTGTCCTACACACATAAATGGAATAACATTGAGATGTATATTTGCCTTTCTGTGGCTTTGCTTAAAGCCAGTTTCAGGCTAAATCTCTTTTCATTTGTCTGAGTGTGTCTTTGGCTCTTTTCAGTCTGCTTCCTGTGCAGAGCTGACCCACAGATCCTGTGGAATTTGATCACTGCTCATTTGTGAGATTTTTCTTAGATATTTTCTCAATCTGTGTACTAACCTGATCCGTGTGGATCTTTTGTGTTCACTTTTAATATTGAGTGTAGAGCAATTACTTCCTTTCTTCAGTTACCCAAGGTACCTAGTTAAATAACCTGGGTCCTCAAGCACCTCATTAAAAAGCAGGGATTTCAGTATAATGTTCTGTCTCCAACCCCTTATGAATTTTGTGGTGCACTTTGTAATCCTGCAGACTACATTTACATTGCTGTTAGTGCTGTTTACTGACATAGCCAGGAAAACAAAGAAGAAAGAAACATTTTCTGGTGAAGGCAAGGAATAATGCCTTTTGGGGTATAACGGGTGGGAAATTTCCATGGCCTCTTGGGGCAACTTCATTTATTCTGTGTTTTCACCTGTATCATAAAAGTCACCGTATTTCTTGCTGCATTGATGCCAGTGGACACAAAAGTATTTCCCAGTCATGACCTAGAGACAGAGCAAAGCTGCTGCACGGCAGTGCCCAAACCCCGCTGTTTTTGGGAGAGGGAAAGGTCATGTAGGCATCCCCGGAAGGCAAACCTCAGGGTATAACCCCAAATGTGCCCAGTGCTGCAGGATCACTTGTGTGAAATTGAGAGGGTCACAACTCTCTTCCAGGCTTTGTAAGTGTGACTTTCATTGCCCTTAAAATCTGTGGGACAAGGACGTTCTCTGACTTGGTGGTTTACAGCCAGTTAATTGGCGACAAGCAATGATGGAGACAATGATGGAGGGGTTGTGAGAACAAAAAGAAGGGAAACGGAAGCTTCCCCTCATGGAGAAAAATCTAAGTGTGCTCAGGATAAGAGATCTGTCACAAGGATATGCAGTCAGCTGATGGTGTTTGGTATTAAAAGCATGGCATCAAAGGCGTAATTCTTCATGGCACAGGCCAATGCGTACGGGACAGTGGGTAGGAGGCAGCTTTCCTTGGAGTAAGGTGTCCTGTATTGCCTCCATCAGAGAGGTGTGTGAAGCAGCTGGCATTTGAGACAAAGCGTTGAATTAGAGGTCAACAGGCTGGGAATTTCCTGGCACCAGAAACTAACACTAGCTGCAAGACTGTCCAAGCTGAAAGGAAGGCAATGAATAATTATGTGGTTAAAAGGAATAATATATTTTGCATGATTTCTGATTCAGGAATAAGTAATTGTATTAATAAAACTGATAAGGAGGCCTTGTGACATCTTTAAAAATGATCGATGTTTTTTCAGGAAATGCAGGCTTAGTGTGACAATGGCAAAGTCAATTCTCCTCTTCCAGATGTATATGTTACTGAACATAGAGTATGTGACCTTTCATCACAATATCACATAGCATAAGCATGAGAGAATACAGACAAGGCTGCACATAGGGGAAATAAACTCACAAAATAATCTTTCTTCCAAGATGTAGTTGAAATCTCTTTCTGATCTTTTCAGCCCTTCTAACTGCCTCTGTTTCCCACAGGAGCTACAATTTGCCAACATCTTTCACTCTTAAGTTTGCTCGGTAAGAGAACAGCTTTTTTAGCTTTAAAGTTACTTTTCTCAAATGGTGAACTTGAAGTTAAGGGAAAAAGAGAAATAATTTAGTCTAAATGATAGTATCTTCATTATCTCTTAATAATGCAAATGATTTTATCTTCTTCCCTGAAATCAATCAAACTGAAAGCAAAACATCTTATTCCAGCACCATTTCACTTATATTCCTACATTTCTTAATTAGTTAACGTTGACCATCAGTCCTCAAATGCAAAGAGGCAAACACTGAAGAGTATTAAATGGCAAAATCCTATTGACTTCAATCTTATTGACTTGGTCAGTTCATAATCTTTACTGGCAAAATAATGAGGAGTAGTGACACCTCCCTTTCACCACACAACTGAAAACTTAAACACTAAGCTACGCTCAGTATGTGTCGGTGTATAGTTTTGAGGGAGCACAGAGAGAATATAATTCTCTATCTATACATAAATTTAATAGGTGTAAAGTGCATTACTCAAGTTGAACAATGTTTAGCATATTCTATCTTCGGTTTGTATCTTGAGCTCTCGTTCTTTCCTTTTCTTAGCTTACTGCATCTGGTGTGATACATAATCTTACTCATCTTTTTCACCTCTTCTGTGTTCTCTGACCTTACCTCTGCCTATTTGGGAGTGCTGGTCCCAAAGCATTGTGCCTGCAGTTGCAAGAGCAATAGTGGGCTCCCAGGCTGCATGGGTGACCCAGAAATCCTGTGTGCAGACAAGAAAAGGGTGGTGGGGTGGTGGCTTAAGATTACCTTCAACTGATCTAAATGTATACAGCTGAAAATTAATCATTTTTTTTAATTTTGGGGGGTGGGGATGAGTAGCATTCAGATTATTTCAGTGTGTGTCTGCCTGTGTATATAGCTGTGGAGGCTGACCCAGGGGAGGAAAGAGCAAGAATGTGGACCTGGACATGGGCTGGAGAGTGAGATTACCCCTTTTTGTAAGGGTGTATATGTAGTTCGGCTTTATCTGATCATGAAACCAAATCCTGATGTTCAACCAGTTTAAGGAATATGAAGAAGGGGTAAAGTCTGACGTTGTCATTGTATATTTTGAATAGCGAAAAGAATAAAAGCCTTTAGAAGGAACACAGTAATCTGGAAAGCAAAGTCTTTTGACTATTTATATCTCACTGAAGTTCTGTTGTCCCTGCAAAAATGTGCATCTGGACATTTCACAATCTTTTATTATGTATTTATGCTTGTGAAATACAAAAAGGCAGAGAAATAATAGTGTGCTTTCTTATACTCCCTCTCCTGCACAGTTGGTAACTGACCTCCAGCACACCTTAGATGTGTGGGAACCCGCTCGGGGGCTCAAGGGGGGATGAGAAAGGAAACAACTGTCCTTTCAGGCAGATTACTTTGGTGTAATACGAGCCACATAACACCATCTACTCTGTTTTAAGAGGATGGTCTTAGGTCAATGAGATATCTCACAGAGGCTAAAATGCTAATCTTCAACTCCCTTATCACAGAAGCTTAAGGCACATTTTTGCCCAGGTCGTTCTGGTGCTTGCTGGGAAACCAGCATCCAATTCACTGTCTGGTTTGAAATTACAACCCTCATTTGCTATTACATTCGGTAAAGTCACTGACTCATGTATGATTAATTTTGCTTTTTTGCCTGCTAGATGTGTACTACTTAAATCTGGTTTCATTGCAAACAGGAATAGTGTTTTGCAGATTTTTATTAATGTCTGGAGTTTGTATCCCAGTGAAAGGATTTATCCTTCTACTTATCACTCTGCAAAGAAAGGCAATTATTTTTCTTAATTTTTTCCAAAGTGAAAAAAGGAATCAGAGCTGCTTCTCCCATTGCTAAAAATGAGTCTCCAATTGTTTGATTTCTTGTTGATGTTCATAATATAAATCAGCAAACTCAGCATACAGGACTGCGGCATTGAACTCAGAATTAAATCCCACCACTCACACTCGATTCCTCACCACCTAAATGACTCAAACATTGCATTGCTGCAACAGCTCCTCTGTGATCAGAGCTGTTTGTTCGTCTTCTGGCAACAAGTGTTATCTTACTTACTTTGAAAATAAGTCTTATTACAGCCTATTGTTTTACATAAACAAAGAAACCAAAAATCTGTTGCAGTTCCAGGGGGAAAGGCCAAAGCTGGTGTCTGATCAGCTATTCCGGTCAAATGGTCTTGAAACAAGAACTTGTTTTCTCAGTTGCAGCAGTTTTTAACATAATCTCTATGGGCTACATTAAACTCCAGGAGTCAGTGACAAATGGTGTCTCACGTGGGTTATTATTTTATTTTCTCTGGACTTCAGTGCTGCTTTGGGCACAGCAAACCAGGCTCTTTGGAAAGGTGTCTGCAAGGGCACAAGGTTGTCTGATATGCTGCACAAGCGGCTTTCAGCTTTCATTAGCTGAGATTACACTGAACGTTAACTGTGTCCAGACTATATTGGCTTTTTCCCCAGCTCATAATACTTGAGACAGATTTTTATTTTTGGAATCTGAGACTTAATCAGAAGTTAAATTTATGCAAACATCTTTCTTTGGTTCATATTTAGGTGATAAAATTTTACACTTTCTGAAATAATGGCTGTATTGTTGTGCCTGTCTGTGATGTGGAGATAATTAGCTATGCGGCATGTCTTGTCACTTAGAGAATACTAGTGCTAGAAAATACACCAGAGTAACTCCTCACTTATGGGAAATAGTAGTCCTGAAAGCTGTTTTCACTCTAAAACATCTTTTATGCTCTACCAAACTGTCTTCAGAACATGGTTTTATTCTACCTATTTAATATATATTTCAGAGAGGTTATATCTCTTGACAGTGCTCTTTCTGTAATGTTTAGGCCCAGCATATGAACTATCTACATATATGAACCTGGAATAAAATGTGTATTGTTTCTGTATACTTGTTAACACTGTTAAGAAAGGAGAATCAGTATTAATTGAAATACAAAGTCATATGAGTTGTCAGAAGAATGTACTTGCTAAAATTCAGACTCACACCACTGTTGCTGAGATCATTTGCTTGGCTCTCCTTAGTCTGTAGCATTGTCTTTTAGGTGGAACTAGAGCTAATACAGTGGAATTGCATTGCATTTCCATGTAAGAAACCCAGACAGGTTTAATTTCCAGGCTTCCTCCTTTATTCCTGAGGCCAGGCTTCCGGATCTTTCCTGGTTCTCCTTCTTGGGAAACCAGGCTGTGAGGTTATGTTTGTCCCAGGGAACGCAGACACACTTTTGAACTCTGATGTGCAGGAGTGTACCCCAATCACATCCCAAATCTGCACTGATGCGAGACCCAAAGCTTGTGGCCAAAAACCAGGTGCTCCAGCCAGATATGCATTCTCAATGACTAAGAGACCAAAAAACCTAAGACATGCTGCAACGGACCCTCCGCTACTCACTCCTACAATTAGTGCTGCACTTGCCTGGTTAGGAACACATCAGTCAGATCAGAGTAGCAATGCCTGCACAGCAATCCTGGCTAATGGTAGCCTGCCAGCCACAAAGACACAGTGAAAGCATTGCCAACACCGGTCATAAGTTTGCAGACCCCATTGCAGGTATACAGACACATGGCAAAGATTTTATAATGCTATTATGACATCCTCAGTAACTTTTTAATTCACTTTTAAATTGTAGCGTCTATCATATATCTGTTCCACCATAGTTGTTTCTGTGGTCATAACAGTAAGTAAACCATGCCTGACAGTGTTCTGTGGGCTTATCAGGATCAATGAAGTAGTCTGTGATGGAAGCGGGGATAATTTCTGGCTTAATATATCAGCGTGGGTATGTCTATGCTTGAAATTCAACAGCCACACAACCTGTACCAATAAATAGGTGAGTATAAGAGGGGGAATAGCAGGGCTGAGCTCCACATGCACTTGATGCAGCAGTGACACCGTACCCTGAGTGGGGAGGGCTGCCCTGTGGTGGTGGCTGTGATCCCAGAGCATGCAGAGATGCATTGAGACTGGTGGCCTTGAGGTCACCTAACACCCCTAAACCATGTAAATAAATTTCACAGTTGAGATTGTGTTCAGCTTGCTTTCCTTTCCCTTCTCTTCCCTTTACTGCTGAATGATGGTGAGGGGAGAAGGGCCCTCCATCTCTTCAAGGTCATCGGAAGAAGATACTAAGACAGGTGATGAAGCATCTTTTTGGTGGGATACCTGCCTGTAGGAAAGTTCAGGCAGTTCAACAGCTCTCCCACCATCTCCTTCTGCTGTTCCCCCTTCAGTGCCTCCCACCAGTGAGGAGGAGGAAGGAGGGAGTGCAGCAGAAGCAAAGAAGAAGGAATGGAATTGGGGAGAGAATTTAGAAGCTTGCCTGGAAATCTGCACCTTCACAAGTCTTCCCCCTACTCTGTCTTTCAGCATTCCAAGCAGTTCCAATCCTGTCTGTAGGCAGATGGAGGGTTTCTGAAAGAGGAGACACAGCCTGGCTTGAGTCACATTAGGGAAATTCAGTTTTAGGGCTGAGGCATCTGCTTTTTCCCCAGATTTATGGCTGCAGTGGAAGTTCCTGTCATCCCTCACTCTGCACCTGTGTCTCCAGCCGCTTCTCCATTGTTGTTACTTCCAAGTGATGACTGATTGAATCTGTCTCCTAATGCAGCGTGCAGGCTGGGGCTCCTCCAGGTGTGTGCTCCAACTCTACAAGATGTCCACTGGCCATGGACAGCCCACGCCTGCAGACCTAGACACATTTGATTAAGAAAGACCTGCCAAAAAGTATATTGTTCTGTACTGTTGGAGTGTTTCTGTTCTAGTTTTTTTCAAGAGTTCCTGCCAAATAGCAAGATAGCCGTAGATAGCATGTGCAATGTGTTTATTACTGATGTGAAGGGGGCCAAACAGCTGAGTCCCAAATTCTGGCTACTGCAGACGTTGTGGAGGGGAAGATTGTTTCTTAGCTACAACTGATGGTGGGAGCCTTACAGATGGTTCCCTTGTGCTGGCACCTCCCTCAGTCTGAGTTCAGTTAGAGAGTGTGAATTTTACGGGAACTGGGACTCTCTGCAATTTTGGGTTAATGCAGTGCTCACCACTCCCTGAAGGTTATATCACCGTCCTGTAACTTGCCAGCTGAAGCAGTTAAACTCACAGTGAAAAACCAGCCTCTGGTGAACTCTTTACTCAGTTCTGTTGCAGTGTAATTGTTTGCTCCAATATGACTAATCATCACCTTAGCAAGACACCTTTGCCCATTGTTAGTTTTTCAAGCCCCAGAGCTCTGTTCAGTACTCACTGGCACTGGAGGGCTACCAGTACAGCTCACATAGATTGATGGCCAGCTTGAACTTGTGTGACGGAGGTAAGAGCCACACTCTGAGTGCCTTTTACCTCAGCTGAGCTTTGAGGATATACCCAGAGAAGGCCACCATGTCCCCTGAAGGATGATTTAGTAGCAAACCCATGGCAGAGCACTTGCTACTTATTTTTGTGGTTAATGAAAGGGCCACAGCTCCTTAGGTATTTTGATAAATCTGCCACTCTCTACGCGGTCCATCTAAGCTTAGAACTACCTTTTACTTTGTAATACTATTTCCACTTCAGTTTGTCTGTCACTTTACTTTAAGGGTACCTCCCACCATCCAAGTAAGGGTTTAGCCAAGGCTGAGCCCTGGCACTCCAGGACAATCCAGCTGCAGAGCAGGCTGAAGTTGAGCATGCTGCTGAATCCCTTCACTAGGTCTACCTCTGTCACGTGGCATAGAACAAATAAAAAGAGGGAATCTGGGAACTCCACAGAGTTCACTGAACTGTTAAGACCCTATTAACAAAATGTGATAGAAACGCATTGTGCAAAGCAAAACTCTTTTCCTTAGAGCCTGTGACAAATGGTTAGCACATAGATGCAAGAAGGCAAAGCTGAGATTTAGGAGATGATAATCCATTGCCTTGAATTTTGTATAGCAGTTAAAATCTTAATTTAGCTTTAAATGTTCACTATAG
>VYXH01007563.1:0-27944 GCA_013397275.1 Burhinus bistriatus
TGTGGTACTTAGGGACATAGTTTTTTGCTGGACTTGGCAGTGCAAGGTTAATGGTTGGACTTGATGATCTTAAAGGTCTTTTCTAACCTAAATGATTCTATGATTTAAATATTTACAGCAAACTATCTGTAAGTGTTTCTAAGTGCCTTCCAGAACAGGAATCCCAGAAGATGAATGCAGTAACTGTGTAAAGAACCATTTTTACCATGTTTTTCAGTTAATGCCTTAGCTATGACATCTGGGGCAAATCTGTTCTGTCTGACACTGGTTGGATCACGTCTCTTGAAATCATTAGGTAAAGATAAGCATGTAGCAGTATGATTGTATTTAAAGGTAAACTCTTGGAGGCAGGCAAGGCTATTGAAAAAGAGTTTAAAGGATTTTCAAAGCTGGGAATATTTGTATGTACTCAGTGATAGGCCAAAAAGGGTGACTTTGTGCTGTAACATGGCTTGATGCATAACAGCTCTGAAACCAAAGCCATTTATCTATCTTGGCATGACATAGTGCTGAACTAAAAATGTCTGCTGAGAAACTAGGCTTCCTTAGCTGAATCACCATTCCCTATTAATACATGTAAACAGTGTCTGCAGCAGTGCTTGCTCCCATCCAGCCAACTCAAATTATGAGAAGTGCAAACTAGATTTTGTCTGAAACTAATGATGCAAACAGATCATAAGAAACTTTTCGGTTTCATGTTACACTGAAATTTGTGGGACTGTGGTTGTGAAAAGTAGAGCTGATGGCCGGCAGGCACCCCCGTGGACCACTACACGTGTCACTATCACAAAATTAGAGAAAGCATGAGAACTTTGCAGAGTTTGTTAATTCCCTGGGCAGTGTTTTATTATTTCAAAATAAATGAGAACTATACTTGTCACACTACTGAAGTGGCATTTGAAGGGTGAACAACCCCTCCCCAATCCTAAATCACTATATAGAAAGTTGCTTGTTAAGATTAAAATATGGAGATAAGCAGATCAAGAACATTTTATTTGCCCACTGAGGAAACACCTCTCCTGTTTGAATGCACAGAATTGCTTGCAGTGTACCCAAGACATGCATTAGAAAACTGTGCCATTACAGCTCGTTAGTGAATGGAACAAGGAAGTCAGTATTGTAATTTGCCCTGCTTTTAGCGAATTATCATATGGTTACAGTACTGCTTCCCACAGTTATGAACTCATTGTAATCCTTGCTGGGAGAATACTGACACTGGAATTTTTAAAAGCTTTTGCCAGCAAATGATCTAGTTGCTGTAGGACAAGGATGTTATATATTCTAGCGCTACAAAAACTAAATTCCAGATTGTGTGTGCAGTAGTGTTGTCTAATTTGCACTTCCTGCATGGATGAAAGCACTTGGCCTTCAGTCTCTGACCTCCCAGTCTACCTACAAGTGCACGCAGAGAACAGCAATGCAAGCCCTGGAGCATCTTATTGCTGTAGTACATCATTAGGTAGAAATCAAGTAATGTCTGACAGTCTATTTTTTATCATTCTTTTGACAGATTGGGGAAACATTTTAACACTAAAGGTAAAATGCTACCTTAGCTATGGAACCTTCAGAATAATGCAATTTCTCCTGAGTCAATTTTCTGCCTTTCAGTAACTCTGGACAAAGCCATAATCAAATTTCAAGGACTCAATATACAAAAAAATATATTAACAATAGAATCGTATATAACACTAGTGTAGCTTGATGACATCAACACAGTAGCAAGAATCAATGACAACAAAGCACTGACTTGCAAAGCACAAAAAATTTACTGTCAGTATTTAGAAAGTGCTTGGAGGCTATTCTATAATTCGAAGAAAAGAAATTTCGTTAATAAGTGTAAAGTGCTATAAAGATTTTAGCATAGATTTACAGCCATTGATTAAGTCATAGTTCTTTTTGAAGTCAACTTGCTGGTAATTTATGCATAGTATATGTCAAAATAAAAATTTAGGCTTAGAAAGAGTGAACACTGTAACAATCAATAAAACAGACTCTCCATATGGCTAAGAATCTAGGGAAAAATATAAACAAAAATATCTTCACTTGTATTTTCTATAGATGTGTCTTCTCTGATTAAGGATAAAGAAATGGTACCTGCAAAAGTAAAAAAGATAAATCTCAAAACTCAAAAAAGAATCTTTTCTAAACATCTGCTTCTGACCAAAATAAAATTACATTTAATTCCTTTTTTTGTATTTAATAGTAGTTACTCTTGAGATATCTTTACATTACCTCATAATCTCAGGCATGTGCCCAGCATGAACAACAGGCATGTACTGTGCAGGACTTTGTTGTGCTTCTTCATTCATGTTGGCTGGGCTCCTCTTGAGCTCTGAATCTAGGCAAGCCTAAATTTACAAGAAGAGCAAGAAGCTTCCTCCTGCTTTTTCTCTGACTCCATTTTTAAAAGAAAAGTGAAGATTCTCCCTGTATTCTTGTGAATGCAATGCTAATGATGAAATTATCATTTTGCAGTGGATTCCCCATAAATGAACATTTGCACTGCACTTAAATTTTGTATGGGCACAAGAGCATTCAAAATGACTGCATATACACTAAAGTAAGAAGTGATGTTACGAAATTCTTCTTTATGGTGGAAGGGGTCACTAGAGAAAGATGAAAAATGTACATCTACATCACTATTGAGCTGAGACCAATTTCACCTTTATGGTGAAAACTGGGTCCAGAACAAGGGATGTTTTCTGAAGGGTCTGCTCCTTACACAAACATAAACATGAGCAAGTCCTTACTCTTTGGTTGGTGGATCAGCAATTGCACCCTAGTAGAGATCATGTAGCTATATCCATTACTCTGCCACATTACACAAGTATATTGAAGCTGAATAAAGAAATTACTTAACAATCTTCATAAATTTTTGAGATACCTCCAATACAGATAGAACAAATCAACACCTGCTGAAAGCAGGTCTACATCTTCCTAATTTGGTCGTGTTTAAAAATGAACCTATTCTGTTTATAAAGAAATCTTTGCATGTGTAAACTGAAACTCCAAGCCTAAACTAATTCTCCTATTAACACAAGATGACAGCTGTCAGTAATGTTTATGAACACGAAACACACTTTGGGAAACATTTTGGTCTTACTTGAAGAATTTCCTCTTAACCTACAAAATTCTCAAGCCTGTGAAAGGTGAGAAAAAGTGATAAATTATGTTTGGCCGCAAAGGCATAAAGAAATCAAATAATGTAGCATGTTATTATTTTTTTAATATATATATATATTTAGAAATAAACATCTACTGTTTCTACGAACTCCATTGTGAGGCCCCAAATCCAAAAATCTATTTTTTGTGTTAACCATGTGTGCATTTTACTGTGGTTAAAAGTTCTAATTTTTCTGACCTGCACAGGGCAGTTTGCAACTACATGGCAATCTGCTGCAAAGTGATATATTTACCCACAGAGAACAAGAGGTAACATAATACAAAATGGTGCTGTGCACTGTTCTCTAAGGACAGGCACAATCACTACAACGATAATGGTGAATAGCAGAACATTGTATTAACTGAATGTAGTTTACCTGTTTATGCTGAATCATGGTACAGAGAACAACACAACCACATTTTCTTTCTTTTTCAACTGCTCCAGGAATATAATTTTGCGTTAAAAAAAGCCAAAAGGAAAATAACTGCACGGTATTAACAAATAATACACCAATACTCTGACAGTAAACCATCACTCCACTAAGTATGAATGCATTACGGTTCAATAAAGCAGAGGCAAGGTTTTGTTTGAACCATAGACACCTGAGTTCCCTCTGCTTTGACCACTGCCAAGTGCTTCTGCAACTAAATCCTCAGTAAACTTTCCTTCTGAGCTACTTGGGCGAACACAAAAAACTAGCTTAGTGACAGCGTAAGTTTTTCTAGCCTGTTAGATAAGTTAGGCGAGAACAGCATCAACAAGACAGGAAAGAAAATGGACTGGTTAGTGCCACAAGTTGTGCTCTCTCTAGTAACCAAAGGATTAGTTATGCTAGTATTTACTCCCGTGTTTGGATGAATATGCATGTGTTGCTGTGGTCAAATAGATGCAGAGCTGCTGTACTGTGACCCTCTGGAAATGCTTGGGACATGAAACTGGCCCGTTGCTGCTACTGCTCCTCTGCCCTTCATCTGTTTCATCAACCTGGAAGTGAAGGTGGGCATCAGTCCGGTCTGAAAGGGCTGCTGGAGAAGAATACTGCCTGTCAAGCACGTTGTGCTACTTTCTCATTCTCCTTTATATTTTCCTTTTTATAATCCAATACAAAATTAAAAACATTACAAAAATAAAAAACTATGCAGCTTGGTGTTTTAATGAGCTGACCTAACATGAAAATTAATACATTTGTCTTTTGTTTCTGGGTACCAGACTATAGCTCATGGCCATCAGCAACCAGAACTGTCAGCGTGCTGCTATGCATGATCAGTCTGTGGGAGACAGAGATGAACTGCCGTTCATGCTCTTTACTGCATTAACCTATTTTTGATTCAGCCTGGTGTTCCTAATGAAGCCTGAATGCACTAGTTGTTTTTTGTTTGACATTGCCCTGCATATAAAATCAGTAAGAGTTTTATTTTCATATGCATTCACCGCTGTTTTTAATGTCTGTAGATATTAGAAGCAGAGAGAACAGTCAAGCTTAAATGCAAGTTTGAAATCATGTTTGTTAAAGTTGTATAACCAGTCATGCTCTGAAGTCACAGTACTTGATATTTGATCTTATCAAAGAATCCTATGTTCGTATAATTAGCAATATGGCTGAAGTGACAGTTGCAAGGAAAGTTTATCCCTGTGTAATATTTAATGGAGCTTTTTGCTAGCATTTGTGTGAAGAGTCTGTGCTGCTCTAGTGTCGTGTTAACTAGGAAGCACATTTCTACATAAACCTGCATACATAGCCACAAGCTAAAGGAAGCACAGGCTAAAGAAATGTAAATCCTTTTATTTTCTCCCAATCTGTACAGTTCTCTGAACGAGGAAAAAGAAGTAAATGTTGTTAAAAATTTTTATTCTAGGTACTACAATGTTGAATACAAAGGATACTGCTGACAAAAATACACACACCTTGCTTTTGGGTCAATAACATCCACAGATGTTTATAACCAGTGCTCCTACGGTGTTTATATGACCTTGCTACAGACCCTGCGTGACAACTCACCTGAGCATCCCAGGTGACCCTACTGAGCCCGCCAGAGCGTGGTCCTCCTGGAGCACTGAGGTGGAAACCAGAGGGACGTGGCAGTGCATAAGAAGCGTGCCGCTTGGGTGACCTGCACTCAGTGCTCCCTACTCCCTGCTCCGATGTGTCCTCCCAAGGCCAGAAGAACTGGCCTCCACCGTTAACCTGACACCTATACATGGACTATTAGTCTTCCCAGTCACCACGGATGGGGAGGGTATGGCTTTCACCTATAGCAGGTAGTCACAATTCTGACCAAGGCGTGCCCCAGCCCTGTGCTTGTAGGCTGCAGGGGCATGTGAAGATGGAAGAAGTATATAGCACTCTTCCTCAGCTCGACAGATAATTTTGGAAAGGCCATCCACCTAACTCCATCTCTGCAGCAAAATTTGGCCAGAGGAGGCAGCTGTCAAAGAAGGAGAAGGGAGACCATTGCATGGATATGTGGTTGTTGTCTACTTTGCCTTTACACAGAGTCAGACAGAGCCACGTGTTATTTCTGCCACAGCCATGCGCTGCAGCTGCAGAGGGGTGAGTCTTAAGAGGATGGACAAGAATAGCAGAGACATAGTGCACTGCAAAAGCAAAGAAGGTATCCTTGCTGGGCGTAGGCTCACACATTGCAGTGTCCCAGAGAGCCGTGCACTGGTGAACATGATTTTTGGTAAAGGTGGAAAAAAAAGTGACCAACATCCAGTTTGGAAAGAACATGTGCTTCTGAAAAATATATGAAAGAGAAGAAAAAATATGTGAGAAACAGTCAAGAAAGGGCAAACCTCTCCTTCTCCCTTCCACACTAACAAAGTAACTTTACTGAGAAGAAGAGGGGAACTCACAAGGAAAGATAAACTTCCATTTGAAACTTGTTATGAAGAGTAAATGCATTCTAATTCAAAAATTAGGTCAAATAAATTATACATCTTCTGGCTGCAATTGCCCCAAGTGAGGCGATCTTTTTCTCACCCACTCACTGCTGCTCCCTAGTCAGAGCTGTGTCCTCCAAGCTGTCAGTCACTTTGGTCAGAATGGGCTGTGTGGGAAAGACCTGCCATTTAAAATGCTTAAATAACCCTAGGCTACTTTGAGTCAAACAGAGCAAGTGTCCCCCTATTATCGTGGCACTACTAGACCACCTTGCATTCCTTAGCGCAAGCCTCCTTCCTAGTTTCTGCAGCCAATGCCTCTTTCTCAATCACCTTTAATCATAAGGATGTGTATCTTCCTTTTAAAAAAGAAACGAAACCACTAAAAAATGTTGCTTTGTGCTGATACCAATTATTTCTTCCTGTGCTAAGGGGATCTCCTACTTGGAGAGCTGATCTGAGAGCATTCAAATCCACATCCTAACACTCCTTAATTCCTTAATATGTATGGCATTTCACTATGGGAAAATTACTTTCAACAAAAAAATTATACAGGAACAAACTTATTCAGAGCAGGTGTTTGTACTGCTGGAATGGGGACATTTAAGACTTGGTTTCTGCAGTTGGCATTTTGTTTCAGGTTACTTAGTGTGAAAGTAAAATAAAGTATGAGGAGCAAAATTGGAAGAAGATAAAATGAAAGTCAGGTTCTAAGTATGTGATTTTTTTCTTTCTTGACTTCCTGTCATCATTAGAAATTTTTTTTTGATATATTTGTTAAACCATGAATGGAGTTTATCGTGAATAATCGAAGTATAAAACCACTTTAAATACAGATCCCTTAAATCTAATTATCAAATATTCAAATTGTACTTAATTAACTGGAAATATGTCACGATTTACCTCTTTCTTAGATTTTCTTTCAAGTAGTACTTACCTATGATTTCTGTTTCTCTCCCATTTAATAGTTTTGATGACCAAAGTTTCTGTTAAATCTTTACATTTTGGAAACCTACAGAACAAACCTCTTTGTCTTGGTTCTTCTGCTTGTCTTTCAAAGATTCAGAAAAACAGTCTTAACATGTTGACTTCTAGCTTTTGAAAAATCAAGCTATGACAGACTTATCAAAGGAAGCAGCTCTCATCAAACATGACAATAGACCTTGATTCTTCTTTCATTTCAGATATTGTATGCATCATGATGCAGTAAAAGCTGTGTTGAAAACAGTGGATATTACCTTCCTTATTAGATTTCTTCCCTATTAAAATTTCTGTTGCCATAAAATTTTGTGCTAAATGAAGAATGAGAATTCCTTCGTTTGGTTAGTTTCTAAAAATTGTGTTTGCTTAGAATCAATTTTATATAATAATAATAATCTGAGGAGGAAAAATAGGCCTTTGTTCTAAGCATATTATCACAGAGGCAATGTCTTTATTACAAATGCTGTCATCCAAGTAAATGACTGCGAATTACGTAGTTTCCTTTCCAGAGCAGTGTGGATTTTAACACCCTTGAACGATACTAAAGTCAGGGATAACCATTAGGTTAAACTACTGGAAGTCTACAGAAGTTTAAATATGGATGCTATGCAGCGACTTCAGCTCTTTCAACAGTGATCTTCCAATTAGACAAAAAGAGTTGACAGTAGTTTATCACTTTGGTCCCCATTTCTAACCTGCTGAATTAAAAAAAATTGATCCTAATCTATAGGACACTGCATGCCACATGTTAAAATGTGGATCTTTCAACATGATAAGCTAGATTCAGAAGTAAACTTGGGTGAATCACCAGCAGGATGATTCAGAGCAATTAAGGTAGAAGCCTCAATTGCCTATGGAGAGCATACATTAATGGTAAGCAATTGGGGAATGCCCCCACAGGGTGCCTATCTTGTTCATTGACTGCATGGGGACTGCAGGGAGCTTCCAAGGGCAATTTGCAGTTTGGTACATGTGGGCTGCCACTTGGAACTGTCTAAAAGGAAATGTCAGGCCCAGGTCTATGTCTAGCTATCTGACACAAATCAGTTGCCTCTTTACAGTCAGATGACTCTTTTGTGACAGGGCACCTAGAGAAATAAATAGCACAATTCTTCTTGTCCAATTATTTAAAGGCACTTGAAAAGTAGGAGGTAGGGTTTCTACATCTTCCTGCTCGTCCAGAGTGGATTTGAATTATTGTGTCTCCACCAAACAAACAGAGCCTAGATCTGAGCAAAGCAAAAGGGCGCCCTTTGCTCCATGTATGGAAATTGGTTAAGGTTAATGTACCCTTTGCCCTTTACCACTCATCTAATGCCAGGACCATCCCCCTGGGAGATGGACATTCAAGTACTTCCAGGTGGCTGAAGGATAAAGCAAGTGGATCTGGAATCCCAGGCTCCTGGATCCTGCATGAGTGCACTGGCCGCAAGGTAAGTTATTATGCAAAATATTTTCTTTCTCTTTGAGGCTTTTCTGCCCTTCCCTCCCTGTTTGGCAAAACAACCTCTGTGCTCTGTGTTGAAATGACTCCCGTTTCTCTGTTTCATTTAAGAATTATGTTAAGGATCTAGAAGGTTAATGCTCATCCCCACCTAGCTCTGATTTGCCACAGAGCTTAGACAGCAGTTGCAAGTGTAATTTGCAGGATAGCATGCTTGCTAAAATTGGCAGAAGACCAAGATTTTAGGCTCCTAGGAAAAAAAATTGTACCCAAATGAAGGCAGCGATAGATTTCCAGTGCCTTTGGGGAAAAGGCAGTATTTCACAGTTCACCATCTGAATCACTCTCTAAGGATGTGGTTACACATTCTGTTTTCCTGAGTGGAAGAGCTGGCTCAATATATTTCTCTCTCTCACTATAGTGAGAGATCCAGATCTGATTTTTACCTTCTACCATACTAATGGATACCCTTCACCAACCCACAATGAGTAAACTGCAGAATATTGATGGGAATGAGAATCAAGGTAGGGTTTTCCACCAAATAAAATGTATTGTGGAAACTCTAAACTTATTTTCAGGTTGCTAATGCAAATCAGATTTAGTATGGCTCTATTTGTGATACAAAGCACAGATCAAGTTTGATTCACCCTCCTAAAGCTACGAAAGAACAAAACAGCAACAGGACAGGATTACCAGCTAAGGGACTGCCACTGTATCCACAGAGAAGACGTTATTTCCCTGTAGTTCTTGAATTTCCAGTTCAGAGGACCGAGCCTGAAAGGTAGTGAATGCCTCAGATTCTGGTTTGACAACACGGCCAATCTGGTTTTAGTGATGCAAGTACCAAACTGAAATACTGTATCCATATATACACAAAGGGTCAGCCTGGTATAAATTAATTTTAAAAAGTTTTGAGAGGTTAACATTTTATTGTCAGACGAGATGTCTGTGACATATTTATGCTGTGAATAATCTGCTAAGTGAGTGGTACTACCACTGTAAGCAGTTCAGGTGGGATTCAGCTTACCTGTTTCTGACAGTCTTCCCTCTCTCCTCTTTTTAATCAGTGGAGAGAAAAGGCCATTCAAAGAAGCTACCCATTTAATCAAATTTGAAATCCAATTTACAGTGAGATTCAGACACAGTAACAGGTACTCCAATGAGAGCCTAAGGCAGCATCCTTAGGTGTAGACATTTACGTTACAGGTATCTTGCCTATTATAGCCTACTTGCACTGGAAAATTTGTGATGTGAATGTCAATACTCTCACTTACAATTCCCCTTTAGCAATCTCAGGATGATTTAGTTAAAGAATGCCTGTTTTGGTCTAGGGCTCTGAATTGGTAATTTGTTCACCTGGCCAAATAAGACATTTTTTTAAAAAAGAGAAGTTTGTATTTTGGAAAAAAAAAAAAAAAAAGACCAAAAAAAAAGCCCCACTATGGTTTTCAAGTTTGAAAAGTGAGATTTTAAAAACTGTTCTGACTTTTGACAGTCTTTTTGGTCTAGGCCTAGGATCAATTTGAGAAATCCTTTCACTGTTCTAAAATAGCATTTTCAGAAATAATAAGTTATCCTACTTATAAAAAACAAACTAGAATGCCACAAATGAACAGGCTGTTCTCCCTCGGTCACTTCTTGATGAAAAGTGTTTCTCCAGTTATATCACAACTTATGCAACAATAATACACTTATAGAACAACATGTTTCCATTGGCTTTATAGGTCCTTACATAACTCAAATAATTTCAGTGTGTATGTCCAGATGCACTTACTAAACAGGTAGTTATTTCATTGAAAGATTTGGTATGATTTGATTTCCAAATGTTAATGGATGCTTAATGGTCATTATTCTTTTTCTGTTGGATTATTTTTGTTTGTAGGTAATTTTTTCTTGATTTGTTTTTCATTTATCAGATATTCCTATTGCTAGCCACCAGGCACATGCAGAATAAAAACATCTTATAGTTTAATAGTTCATTACTTTCATTAAAGCAGTCTAGTGATAACTATATCAGGTCTGGTATTTCTGAAAGCTTTGATGTCACTTTTAAATATATCTGCTACTACAAAGGGAATCATTAAGATGAAAGCACTGAAGTAATCGATTTGCATTACATACTGGGAGAATTAAACAGGCAACAGTAGTCACCAGCATTACTTTGCCAAAACACAAGCAAATTAGCAACACAGAAAGACCCTTCCCACCAGATTTTCACCCAAATACATCCATGGTGAAAGCAAAGAAACTCACTGTACAAATTATCCCTAACTGTAACCTCAGAGAAGCTTCTAAAAGCAGTGTCTGAAATTCCAGTATTTTAGTAAGTCTTTCATCTTAGCCATATTTTGCGTTAGCTCAGCAGGTACAGGTACTGCTACACCAAGACAAACTGTCATCTCTACCAGACTGCCATCTCCGACATCTCTGCAGTCCAAGGGGTGCACTGCCTCCAGCCCCTGAAACTAATGAGAGGAATCACTGCATTTTGCAGACTCCACTCTAAGCTTACAGTAGGTAGGGTACTATGACTACTGTTGTGGTTCTGGACTGAAAATGCAATTGCACACCTTCAGCCTGAATATCAACAGGTGAGAAAAAAGCTGGGGTGAACGGTCACTAAGATGTTTGAGAAGATGTTGTATGCCCATGCACAGGTACTGCTTTTCTTGTTTTCTCCCTGCCCAGTGCTCTCAGCTGAGATGGAAAATCTGCATCAACCAACAAATTGCAGCCTCCACACGCCACTGAGCTCAGAAACTGGATCCCCCAAAAGACCTGTTTCCACACTGTGGGTCAACTCACTTACCTTGTGGCACCTGTAAAATTGTAGCTTTTTTTCCTACAAAAAATGATCAAAGCAGTTGCCCTAGAAAATACTGTTTTGAGTTCCATAAATGTTGCACTTTTAAGGCCGTAAGTGTGCTGCCATTTGTTTGCTTCTTGGTAGTTTGTTTTGTTTTTTTTCAGTTTTCCTCCTAGAGTTTACAAAAGAAAACACAAATTATTAACTGGGACTTATGAAAACAGTCACCTGGGAGTCTCACTTACTTGAAGGTCCTCATGTCTGCACTCCGCTATGATAATACACATCCATATCAGTGTATTCAGTAAATGTCTAATAGCCAAAACACATGCCAATTTGTGTACATCATATCATAGAGATACAGAACCAAGTTAGATCCTGGCATGAACTCGTGCACAGGTCTTTGGTGTGGTGCAAACTTGTATGTGTGTTTCTAAACTAAATAACTTGTTTCAGCTCGTTTTGACTTAGCCAATAAAATTTTCTGAAATGCCTTTGGAAAAGAAGCAGAACTTTAGCTTGAGAGTTTCTTTCTAAAAATATAAAAGCACATCAAAATAGCAGCCTCTATTTACATGTAAGAATAAAAAATTCAGTGTGTCTTTGCCCACAGTGAAAGTTTCCACAACAGATGTCACATTTATATGCGAGAGAAACAGAGACTGTGTCAGAGAGGGAGAAAGGCAGAGAATGCAATCAGGCAGTCAGTAGCACCTGTGCCTCTCTTCAAAGGCGAGTCCCTTTATGGGATTACTCGTCTATAAAGCTGAGCATGGGAATAATAGCAGAAGGTCACTGAAGTTAATGGAGTTACCACATAAGGAGCTTCCATTGTAGCAGTGCTGAGAAAATGTGTCTATAATTTCCCCACCTCTTCTTACACTTTTGCTTTAGAGGACCCGATTTGAAAAGCAGCAGCTAGTTCAGGCTGTTCCAGCAACACGGGAAATCCCTTTTGAAGGTTCCTGCTCCCAGTTTGAAAGTGCTGCAATCACACGATCTAAAGTGCCAATCTCTGCTCACTCTACACTGTTCAAAAAGGATGATGACAGGTTAATTTTATACCAGCAGACTTCACGCCAGACTAGGGGTTGCCGCTTTATGCCAGATCAGTTATTGTTTATCCTCCCAGCAGGTATAAAAGCATAAAGCTGGAATAAACACCATGACACATGTTCTGGTTCACTCAGCAGCTATATGATGAAGGGGATCAGGGAGGTCCTGCTGTGATCTGGCAATGGACAGGTCTGGTACTAAGGATCGTGGACTCATGGTCTTAGAGGCAGAAGGACTGATCTGCCTGGCCCCACAGTGAAAGCTGGAGAAAGGTGAGTCTGTGGAAGAAAAGCATCTAGGTGTTGAAACTATAGGGATCACTTACATTTGAAATGAATATGTATCTAAATATCATGCAGACTTACAGCACAATAGGGTTTGCTGAACAATGCCACGAGTTCTGGACTAAGGGCACTTCGTGATGGATTGAAAAGAGTTGTCACTTCCACATGCAAATACTCATTCATCGGGTTACTCAGAAACAGATCTGAGGAGCACAGAGAAACTCTCTGCTGTGTCGACACAGTGTTCAAACTTTGAGAAATATTTAAAAGTATTGACATAGATTGTCCTCTATCTTCCATCCTGTGTGATCATCTCTGTCTTTATAAAATAACTTGCCAACATTTTTTTCCAAATTACAAGACAGGTTTTAAAAACAATTACAAAGGCATTTGGGAAATCAGATTCTGACACAGTCAGAGTCCAGCTGTACAGCTCAGTTGTAATGAAAAAAGTCTGTTTCTGTGTATTCAGAAAAACTCTTCAAGGGGACCTGTAGGGGACCTACATCCATCTCAAAACTATGATGGAGTAGGCTATGCTGATGCCCTTTGAATAAACCTCATTGTTCTTCTCATCCCACATTTCCTGTTCTTTGTCACCTTTCATAAGGGTACATACGTAGACAGAAAAAAATGGCTTACCCATCTTGTAATTTTGTGGATAATTTCAAGGTCATCTTCATTTTTTAATGAAATAAATCCCATTTCTAACAAAGACCATGAACTTCTAGTGATAATATTGCTTCGTGGCAGCATGAAAATTTATGAAAGCTTCATTATATCTGGGAATCTCATCCTACTACTTTAGCAAGTGTTTAGCATTTGCCATTATTGTTGCCATTGCTTATTGCTGCCTCCAGCATGGTAATGTGAATTTACTAGTTTGCGTGCTTTCAGCACCTTTTCACAGTCTAATTTTTAATAATTTCATTATGCCAGTGAATCAAAATTATTGTTAAGATTTACCCTGTTTTTTTATTTTCTTCTCCAAATCACTTGCCAACAATGATTATGTAATGGAATTGTGAAATTGTCAAAGTTCAATGTCAGTGTCAAATGCCAATTTTGTAACTTTCAAAATTATTTCCTGTGACTGTTTCTGCAATCTATCTATTATCTGATAATTTATTTAAATGGATAAATAAACCCACTTTGCTAAAATATGCTGTGTAACTAATAATTAATGTTTTCTTTTATCTGGTACTTTATAAAATGAATCACCATTTTTGAACTCTCAGGTACATTTTTAAGTTATCAGCTGTCCTAAAATTATATATGTTCTCTTATAGAATGCATATAGTATTCAGCATTTTAAATAACAAGAAGTTCAAGTAACATGCCAAATTGCTTTTTTTGTTTGCTGACAATAATAGTTCAATATTTGCCTATTTGTATACATGAAGAAATATGTTAGCATTTCATTTTAGCAGCATGATAGATTAGAAATCTTTCCCATCTTGAAATGCTAAATAGCAATGTGATTACTGGGCACCTTTTTCCCATTTCTTTTTGTGCTGTGAATGATTTTATGCCTCATTTTTTTTTAATCTTGACAGACTGTTGTAATATTTTAAAATGCAATTCCCTTCCTACAGCATCTAAATTAAAAAAAAAAAAATATTCCCAAACCTCATACCCACTGTGATTGGGGTGCTGTTGATTTTTTACTTATTATGGACTGCAATGAAATTTGAAAAATCAAAATTATTCAGTTATTGATACAATGGTGTATTAATGCTGAGATGAACTTGTCAGGAAAAATTAAGGATTGGCCACAAAATAGTTTTAACTCCCAACTCCTGCTCCTTCAGGTTGCTGTACAGAGTTGCAAGCTCTCCTTGAATGGAAATGTCTCCAAGTCTGTTTCTTCTATTCTTTAATATTAAATATAGGGTCATGTCTCATTTTACAATTAAGTTTCACCTCAGTAACTTAAAATTCTACCAAATATTGACTTTCCCAACAAAACCTCAGAGTACATACATTCTCCTTACAAGAACACTAGATGTAACATGTAACATTAGGTGATTTATGCTCAGTGTTTTCAAAAAGGAAAATTGATTTTGGCAGTCCAAAAAGAAATGGACGAAGTGGTATGCCTGGCTCTTGGTTTTCAGCTGGTCTTCCCCACACCTAAACAAAAAGCCAGAATACCTGAATAAACATTTTAAAATCCTTTTCAAATCTTTTCAGACTGATATACAAGAAGAGGTGTTTGATAACGAGAACAACATTGCAAAACAGGCTATCATCTGTGCAATACATAAGAGTTGCTTCCCCAAGATGTTTTGAAAGGAACTTCCCAAACTTCTGTGCCATGGCAATGTTCCGCTCCCTGCTGTTTCCAGGAAATAGAAGCAGAAAAAGCATAGGATGTTCCAAACAACTTACTATTTGCTTCCCACAGACAGATACTACTGAAAGAAATACAGATAGCATGGTGCACATGGATGACACACAAAATCATGCCGTCATCATGCAGCAACATGATCAGTTACCTAACCTGATGGCCAACTACACCACAAAATCAATTTTCTGACCATATCAGCAACCTTGTCCAAACCGTCCAGTACGTCAGAGGAAGTGGGAACACACGATCAGAGCAGAAGAAAACAAAGGTCACATCTTTGACAGCAGTCTGTAGACGGATTATCTCACAGAATTTTTATGTGTAAGGCAACCAAAGAAAGTCTGCGAGGACACACATCTCCTGCCATTGATTATATCATATGTGCTTGATAAAAATGGCAAAAATTGAATTCCCGAACTGTATGGAAACCAAAGAATTGAGTCTATTCCTCTCAGTAAATTGAAATTTGTATTGTAAACCTTTTATATTGTCAGTCAGTTCCTATTCAGTGAAGGGCAGGAAATAATTTCTAACAGCACAGGAAGTTATTGAAATAGTTACTTGTGTACTTGCTGGATCAAAGATGTGTGATCCATTATCAGATAAATCACCACAACCATTTTATGATAGCATTTGGATTAAGAAAGTTGTTTTACATTAGCTTGATGGCATTTTGATCAAGACACAATTCTTAAATTGTTAATCTGATTGTTAAATTGTTGACGAGTTAAGAGTAGTGCAAGGTAAGAGCTTGCAGACTAGTCAACTTGAAATATAAAGAAAATGAAATATTTTTTTTTAGAAACATAAAAAACTTTGTGCTAATACAGAAAACTATTAACGTATGATTTATCTCTGAAAAATGATTCAGTAGATGTAGCTCTATGGAGTCTCAGGATTTTGATGGTTAAGAGAATCCATAGTACATGATCAAATCCATAACTAAAAAGCTGTTCTTAACTTCTGCTATTCTTTCTAACTCAATCTTCAAGAGTAAAAATGGATTATTTGTATCTTCTCTATAATCCTGAGCAATACAGTAAGAGTAGGCCAAATTTTGCACTCACAGGCATCTCTACAACATTCCACAAGTCAATCAGGATGCAACCAGCAGCTTAGTTCATAAAGTTACACTGTACTGTAAAAGGCAGCATACAGCTACACTGACACAGCAGGAAGCCAAAGAAGAAATGAATGCCCTTTCCCCAGAGTATTTATGGCTGTATCACTTCTTTTCATGGAACAGTTTATTCCCAGCCAGCTTTTGGATAGTTGGAGTAAGGAGGAGTGTCTGCTCTCTGATCTAACCTGGACAATTGCGTGTAATGGTGAGTTACTGCTTGACTGGCTAGTGCTCGAGTTGCGGCTCAGAAACGCTGAGTAGTGAAGAGAGTGGTCTCCCTTCTCCTTTACAACCTCTGAAGCCAAGAAAAATACTGTGATGACAGACTATTTTGCAAATACTTGGATTCATATGAAAGAGGAAACTTGGGCATGTTTGCTATCCAAGCCTAAGTGGCGTAAGAAGGAGGACAACAATTTCAATAAACAAATATATATGTTGTTAATCAAACAGAAGAAAATGATCTATGGAGTAAGAATATGACAGCTTTATAAAGTCACATATCAGTTTGTAAAATTTTGTGTCATAAAGAATGATGAAAAAATGGTCTAGAAAAAAATTAAATGCTGAAGTAACTGAGGAATCCAAACCTATTTTTTAAAAAACAGTCTTCCTTTTGTAGATGATTGATCATCTTCTCTCCTTGTCCTTGATTTTGCAAGGGTAAATAAAACAAGTCCACAAATTTGGAAGTAACTAAAAAACTGTAATCTCCAGAATTATAAGTATCTGCAAATGTTGTGTATTTTTGGTTGGTTTTTTTCTTGTTATTTTTTGCTATTTTTATTGCTTTGCTGTTTACACAGCACTTTCCCATCCACACATCCAGCCCCATAACTAAAGAGCTAGATGTTTTCCTGTGCCTAAAGAAATTAAATAATGACAGGATTATCTGATTTTAGGTAAAATATACATTGTTTACAAATCTGGCTACTGAATGATAATGAACAGAATCAGATTTCTATTTTTAAAAAAGTCACAGCATTAATACTGATTCTTTGAACAGTATACTGATTCTAATCTGCATGCAAAACTATTGAAATAAATTGCTTATGTAGAACAAGGACAGTGTATGGCTTCTAATAAACTGCTGACAATAGATGAAGGTTGTGCAATGCCACTGTTCTCAAACACCTCAATAGATTAAAACATATTGCTTTGACAGTTACATTGTGGAGGTTTTTGTATTTCTTTTCAGCAATGCATATTTTTGTACTGTGATTGACTACAGATTTTCTAGTTAGGTTGATAGATTTAATAGGGAGTTTTAAAACAAAGATTTACAACCATCTTACATTTCAGAGGCAGAGGAAATTTGATCACTCACATAATTTAATATACAGCCTCTGCTCATTCTATAATTCCACCTTTCTCTGTACTTGCTCTGAAGAGTGTTATTCAGCATGCTGCTAAAATGGATCCCAGCTAACCCATGGATCATTGAATTGTTGTTTGATGAACAGAGGAGACATTCTGTCTTTAAAAGAAAGCTGAAATTGTGACTCAGATCTGAAAAAAATTCAGGACGTTAATATTTTAGGTTTAATGATACCAATTGCATAGGATATGGATTACATAGGAGCACCATAGGCTACCAGGTAACCGTTAACAGAGAATTCTGTCAGCATCCTGCACCTGATGACACCATCCTCAAATGAAACCTTAAGAGTTTGTGAGAAACAAACATCAACTCTTGGATTACCAGGCCCATCTTGGGTTACAACCAGTCAGAGCACTTGTTTGCAAAACTGCTTTACCTGCTTTTACTGCCTCGATGCAAATACAACACTAATTCTATGCTGACAAAACGAAAGACTGAATTCTTGATTAAACAATTGAAAATAGTGTGCTGCATTTGCACAGCCATTTTCTGGAGCCAGAAAAGCAGATGGACCCATAGGTGATATAAATTAAGAGATGATACAAATTTAGCTACTGCACCTAATTTACAAGAGGTGAGTTGCAACAAGTGGCCATGGCTCTCATAGCTGTAGCTGTCAGCAGACATCCTTCCAAGTTACAAACACCAGCAGAGCGTGAGGAAGCAGTTCAGCTGAAGTTGTGTCTTCCATTTGTATTAGGCATCTGCTTTAACTCTAAGGATTTTTCTTGGCTTCTATAACCAAAGTGTGGGTCAAAGAGCAACTCAATAGCGCAGGGTATCAATAGTACTGCTGCTGTTCAGAGATGAGCTATTTTTCATGTTTTCCTCGGCCACAGGAGACAGAAAAAACATTCAATAATATTTCTGCTCCCACATACTACATTTCAAAGTACAAGCAGGCAGAGAAGATTCAAAACATAACTCCTTTGCCTCTTGCCGCATGCCTCATTGCTTACTCTGGGAAACTAGTGTGGGTGTGTATGTGTGTTCAGTTTTGGTTTTACCTGAGTTGAAGATGAACACCTTCCTTTTTGCTTCTTTCTTCAAAAAATGTTGGAGGACCTCAGTGTGTTTGGGACCATCACCTTCCTTAACCTTCCACCATATGAAAACCTATGGTTGAAATGGATCAGTAAGTTCAAATGTTCCTAGGGAGGAGTGGGGTAGATGTTCCAGCCTAGCATAGAATCATAGAATGGTTTAGGTTGGAAGGGATCTTGAAGATCACCTAGTTCCAACACCCCTGCCATGGGCAAGGATACCTCCCACTAGACCTGGTTGCTCAAAGCCCCATCCAACCTGGCCTTGAACACTTCCAGGGATGAGGCCTCCACAACTTCCCTGGGCAACCTGTTCCAGTGCCTCACCACCCTCAGAGTGAAAAATGTCTTCCTGAGATCTAATCTAAATCTGCTCTCTTCCAGTTTGAAGCCATTACCCCCTCGTGCTATCACTACATGCCCTTGTGAAGAGTCTTCCAGTTTGAAGCCATTACCCCCTCGTGCTATCACTACATGCCCTTGTGAAGAGTCCCTCTCCAGATTTCTTGTAGGCCCCTTTCAGATACTGGAAGGCTTCTATAAGGTCTTCCCGGAGCCTTTTTTTCTCCAGGCTGAACAACCCCAGCTCTCTCAGCCTGTCCTCATAGGAGAGGGGCTCCAGCCCTCTGATCATCTTTGTGGTCCTCCTCTGGACCTGCTCCAACAGGTCCATGTCCTTCTTACATTGGGGGCTCCAGAGCTGGACGCAGTATTCCAGGTGAGGTCTCACGAGAGCAGAGTAGAGGGGCAGAATCACCTCCTTTGACTTGCTGGCCACGCTTCTTTTGATACAGCCCAGGATACAGTTGGTTTTCTGGGCTGCAAGTGCACATTGCTGGCTCATGTTGATAGAATCATAGAATAATCTCCTCTTGTCTTCTCAACGATGATCGGTTTTGCATTTCCCTTCTTTGGGAACAGTGTCACACACAGCATAGATCTGCTTTCCAACAAGGACCTCAGGGACTGTTGATAACCAAAGTGAGAGTGTCTTCCCCTTATTAGTCGGGGTTACTGTGCCTGGCTAATTGTAGATCTTCTTTGACTTTTACATCCTACCATCAATCATACCCTTTGACTTTTACGTCCTATCATCAACAGCTAGGTCAATGTAATTGTTGCAAATCGACTACTGAAAAAATACTCCCATTCATACTTTATGCTTACTAGTGGAAGACACAGGCTTCCCCCTGACTTTTACTTATTGCATGAACATTGAAGGTAAAGCTATGGTAGGACTACAGTACAGTGGGTAATGCATGCTTTTTAATTTTTGAAGTGGCATACCACATATACAAACTGGAAGGCAGAGACCAATGAAACATGGTAATACAGATCACAGCACTTGGTCTTGTGAGATTTAGGATATTCTGCATGGGACATTCCCAGTTTTCCCAATAAAATGGTTCAGAACAAGTACAACATCGTGAACAAGTAGAACAAATCTGTAGAAAGCAAGGATAATCAGGAAATTTAACCTCAGAGCATTGCCGTAGGTCATAGGAAAGGCCTTATCCTTTCAAGATAAGATCAGGTGTAGCCTCTTTGGCTTTGTGTGACCAATTTTAAAATCTTTGCTTATCTAGTAAATAATATAAAAAGATTTTTATAAATATATATATATAAAAAACAATATATTCCATTACAGAATTAAACAAGGTGGTAACATTAAGTTTGAGTGAGCAGTGCTCACTGAGCATCAAGATGAGAAGTAATTATATTTTAGTGAATATCTTAATTGAAAGCAATACATTTTATTTTCTGATATGGTAATATTTGCATTTTTAAAAGATAAATTTGGCTAGAAAATTTTAGTTTGGTTTGGACTGTGATCCAGACTGCACAGAGTCTGCTCTGCTGCCTGAGTTTTGAAAAATTCCATGAACTGCTTTCTGTTGTTAGGGGAAAAGGCCAACAAATTCACAATTTAAATTTAAACTGAATATTAATATTCTGTATTTAGTCTGTTTAATTTATCTTGGCAAGATATAGAATTAAATACTAGTAAAAAACAACAAAAATGAGTTAATTCCTGCTCTTAAAGTCTGTGATAAATCTTCCATTTCTGTTAATGGGAAAAGAATCATGCCACAATGTTTCCCATCTTTCCCTTAATTACACTCACCACAATTTACTTTACATTCAGTTCTAGTGCTTATCATACGTTACAGTTCTTGTCTTCCAAACATATACATCGAATTCCAGAATAAATGTTCAGATTAACTAGTTCATTAACATTCTTTTCTAGCATTTCTTTGTATTTACCGAGGGTAATTCCTCAGTTCCTCTCAGTTTTCAGATTCTTTTCCTTGATGTATTATAAAAGTGTACAAAATGATGTCTAATCTGATGTGTGGCCATTCTCATCCTATATGTGATATTTCTGTCCAGGTTTTGACATAAATGGGATTCCTCAATCGAATTTCAGGCCCGCGTTCTGTTAAAGAGCTCAATTGCAACCCTCGAACATTTGAAATACATCTCAAGAGAAGAAACGCTGAGTAGCGTCTCTAAATGATAAAAAGCTGAAACATCTAACATTTTAATATACTGGTAAGTCTCCCAACTTTTAAATTTCTGTAAAATTGTACTAAAATATTAAAGGCTTAAAGAGAAATGCTGTGTAGAGAGACTTGTTAGTGGAGAGCGCACCCTGGAGTGCTACCTTTCTGATTAAGATAACACTCAGTAGGGAATCTGTTTTGAATTCCTTAGGCTGAAGGAATAAATGTCATGGGGAGAATAAAATAAATTCTTGCTAAACAAACGTACAGCAAATGTAAGAGTTAAAGACCAGCATGATAAGCACAAGAACTAAGTGAGGATCACAAAGGGAAAGATTTGAAGTGTGGGAGGTAAAGAGAGTAAGAAATGAGTATCACATTAAAACATCCAAGCCACAGATGAGGTGTGGACTTGCAACAAAAATGGAAAGCGTTTCTGAAGACGCACAAGGAAAGAACTTAAGTATCAGATTTATAAGCATTGAGAATAAAATCATAATAAATGGCTAGACATGATCAAAGAACCTAAAGTTCATGTCAGGAAAGAGTCATTATAGATGACTGATTAAAATAATAAAAAAAAAATGTTTAGGAAAAAAAAGGCTCTTATATGAGAAATAAAAACAGGAAAGTGTCCAGAGATACACAATGTAAATAAAATATAGGTTTTTTATAGCAGGACAAAAACTTGCCACTGTGGCTATGTTTTGAAGATTATAATCTGTAGTTATCTTTCATTTCTATATAATGATCATGTATATGTGCTGAGATATTTAGGAACTCGGTTACCTGTGTGTTATGTCTGTTTCCATTAAGTGTTCTGCGCCAAACTATTATTTTTGTATTATCAGTAGTTTTTCTATAATATTCCTGTTGGCTCTATTAATATTCCTGTTGGCTCTATGTATGGCACAACAATGCAATGGAAACTACCAAAACAGAAACTTCATTGCGTCAGTTTGTCACTTGAAAACAGGCACCCATTGTATAACATTTTTCTTTCTTCTTTTACCAGTCTTATGAGAAAGATTGTTAAAACTGATGTTGTCCTGATTTGTACTTTTCTCTGTTTTTCACCATGTACCTACCTTTAGTATAACTCACACCAAAACCTCATACTAAGGTTACCCTTGCTTTCATGGAAGCATCTCAGATTTTTGTTTCCTTCCACTCCAGGGCAAGAGAATGCAGGAAACCTTTCATTGGCATTTCTATGAGGTTGCTCTCGCCTACCCTACACTGCAAAGGGATAGGAGTCACTTTAAAGGTTTAAGTGACTTTAAGGTATCCCTGAGTATATTGGGAGGTATTTTATGAAATTTTTAACCTCTTCCACACTGCCTCCTCAAAACCACCAACACTGATCTCCAGCTGTGCTAACTGAATTTGGTACGTTATTTTGAGAAATTTCACAGACATGAGTGCTTCGCACAGGTCTAGTCAAATATTTGCCCTAAGGGACAGAATAAAGTTTCTTACAGACAATAAATATCTGCATTTGCCTTAAAACATTAGGAAAAGGAAGTCTTTGTAATGTGTGATTATACTAACCTACTTCCTTATCCTGTGAAAAATATAATTAGAGGCAGTGGCGTGAGCTTTCCCTTTCACATGAGTTGAGACTAATTGTAAGAGCTGCTAAACCATACTGCCAAGCAGGCAGATTAAAGATGTCTTTCTTCCTCTTCCTACAGCTTGCTTCATTTTTTCTCTGTTTTCCAGGAACTGACCACTGCTCCCAGTTAAGGCAATAAAATCAGTCTTTACGTTCAAAGTTTTTTTTAGTTTACCAAGTACACTTGGAAAGGAAACAGGACATCTTTTCTCTTCCATTCTCCAAGGATTTTCATACTTTTCTCCTCAGAAAAAGCCCATCTCTGCTTTCTTCTCTAGTCTACCTTCATTAGTACCAGTGATACCCAGTGTTCCTCTCCTCAAAAGCTTCCTCTAAGAATGTTATAACTCGCAAATCTCTTTCAAACATTCCCATCTTGTGCAGCTGTATGTTTTCCTCTCTGCTTTCTCTTTAATGAGTTATTGAGAAAGCAGTGTGCCTAATTATTTTTCTTTTTAACAGGACCTTTACTGCCATTGTTACTATTACAGTACTTCTTCCTGTCTGTCTGATCTTCACCAAATGTTGGACTGTGCTGCAGGAAAGTGACCGTTCCTCCTCCCGCAGTAATGGTACATAAATCCAGCCCCCCCTTAAGAGGAGCCTGGTCTATACACAGACTCTCAAGGCTCTGGAGGAGACTCTCTTGTCCACTCTCAGTCACACTCACACCCAAACCAGATTATTGATAGGATTAATATGCTTTTTGTCCCATTTAGAAAATTAGTATAGCTCATCTTGAGACAAACTTCTGAAGCTCAGTAAAGCTCCCCTGAGGCCAGTCTAAAGTTTACTGAAGTCAATGAAATATTGGTGGCTAGCAGGGGAATAAACACAAAATAACTATATGAGAAGTAAAATGAATGATAACAAGCATGAATAATTTCCCAGAGTGGGCATGACTGCCACATGTGAAAACAGAAAGACATGGAGAAGTGGAGAGATTCAAGGCAAAATCAGAGCACTTGGAATTTGATGGTGAAAGAGCAGATGTATGACATTAGTACCAAAATAGCAACATATCTAAAGAACGAAGTTTAAAATGACAACAGATGAAGAAAAAACACACTCTACATTGCAGAATAAAGGCTGAGATAAAGTTTTGTTTTCCCTTAGAAACTCTCTCTAGGAAAATAGATTCTAAAACCAAGCATGTAGAATAATGAATACAGGATTTAAATTTCCAGAGGCACACATTTAAACATAATTTAAGGGTATACTTAAATGGAATTTAAATCAATATTCATGTGGAAAATTTAGTAGCCTTTCCCTTCATTTCTGTTGTAAACTGAATTTATGAATAGTAGCTGAGAAATGTAAAACCAAAGACCTAATTTCAGTTTAACATGTATTTTGTGAAATGGAAGCAGATACATGTGTCTCTGTGCTAATTATCCAGACAAATTGGAAGTGAATGTCTCTTCCATTTAACATGACGACAGTATAGAAGTCATACAGTTCCCTAATCTTGTCAAAGTTGGTGCAATGTCACTACTTTCCTCTTTGACAGAGCGTCCACTGAAAGAGCCGAAGAAGATCCTGCCTGCAGGATATAGCCTCAAACTTAGGCCCAGTTTCACAGGAAGCTTTAAGAAACAGCTGTACCCTAAACTGAAGAGTTTTATATTCGTTTTGAGCTTTAGCAAATGTGCTGACTGAGCAAGTAAAAAGATGTTATTTCTTTTGTCCATTCATGTCATAATGTCACCTTGGATTCAGAGAATAAAGCTGTGGGGTTCTGATCTTAGGCACCTCTCATAGACACCTCCAAGCCATGTTAGGTCATCAGCTGTGTTTTGCTAAACCACAGTGACTGATCATACGTCCGTTATTTTTAGCCTTGACAGACAACATTTGTTTTTTGGGGCTCTTCTGAAGATGGATCCTGCTTCTCAAGAGACCAAAATTCATGCATACCTTTGAATACTCAGGTATTCAACTGACCTTAAAATAATTTCCACGACCATACGCATGTACGTGAATGATTTTCTGGACAACGTTGTGGTGCTCACTACCAAGATCAATCCTCGAAGAAAGAACAAAAAACATTGGAACATGTTCTTAAAAACACTTGTAAAAACTTCCTCTAGAAATAATGAGTATCTACCTATGCTAAAACCAGTATCAAAAGTCTCATCAAGATCCCATCTATTTATTTCTGTAAAGAACCCATCATGACAGTCTTTGAAATTCAATGTCTATCTGTATATCATATTCTCTGTCAAATATATTTTATATACCTGATAAATCAATATATATATTTGATTACATTTCAAAACACACATATATATACTGAGACTAGAAAGAGAGGGGAAATAAAAGTTTGAAAATACTGAAAAAGTACGTCCATGGATACAAAGTGCAGAATAAAAGTAAGCAAAGAAACTTTGGGCTACCTATGATCTTTTGAAAGAAGTGCATAATAAAGGTATTTTATAAATCCGATTTTGCACTTGACTGTATCTCGGTGAAATCTGTAAGGAGTTAGAGAGCCGTGCCACCTCTGAGATGTAGACCTGAGGGTGCAATGAATTTGGGTGGCTCTTGTTCCCCCTATAGAAATCCGTTTTTTCTTTTCCCTTTGATAAAGCTGGCCAGATCTGCTGACTATTGTGTGAGGCCACTGATCACCACCTGCCCATCCTTTCATAGTCCTTTGATATTCATGTTTCTCAAGACAGAAGAAAAAAGAGCAATCTCGGTGCAAGAGCTGCAATTTGCTGAAGGCTCATAATGGCCATTCTCGGTACTTAGTGTGCATTCAAACTGGGGCCGGCAGAAATTCTCCCTGGTTTAGGGGAAGAAGGGGCCTCCCGTACTGCAATGTATGAATGCTTCATGATTGTAATGTAGATAGATGCCTGTGTAATGCATTCATATAGAGATCTTAAATACATGTGATAATAAAACATACCTTTTTTTTTTTTCCTTCATATTTCCATTTTTGCCAGTGTGGTTTTCCTTGAATTAAAACCCTTCTGCAGAATAATTTACAGCGTGGTGTAAATGGATGGTATCCTGAAGAGGAAGTCAATTACTTCTCGTAATTTAAAAGAATACAATATGTCAGCTACTCCTTGATTGACTCGCATATGCCTCCAAGTGAAGCCAGTAGGAACTGTATATCTTCAAGGGGAATAAACTGCGCAAGAAGGACAGAATTTGAGAAATAGATATGTATTTATTTATTTAATGCATTTAATTCTTTGCTTTCAAAAAATCAAAGACAAGACAATTTTACTTTTTACAAGGAAAAATAAAACAGGAAAAGGGCTTTATATCCACTCTGCGTGCACTTTTATTGTACCTTATGTCTGCAGAATTGTGAATAATCCTTTTGTATAATAAAAGCAAAAGGCATTGTTCTGACGCTGTTAGTGTTGCATTTTCAAAGTCCTGTTCTGGAAATGGTCTTAAATACAGTTTTAATAAGATTTGCTTTACTCCAGCCAGTTCAGTCACACTGTGCACAGAGCATGAGACAGTCAGCTGAGGAATGATAATAATTCTTTCCCTCCACAGGAGCCCAGAATATGCAGTCCAGTGCCAATAAGGTAACAGCTCCCAGAAAGACACCTTCCAAAGGAGGACAGCTGATTCCTTCCCATTTAAAACACTCATAACTGATGCGTGGTGTGAGATGGCAGTATTTTCAACCACAGCTTTCACTGTCATGCAAAGAATATATTTCTGTGTTTCTGGTTTTTTGCCTACTTTTCTCTTCATTTAATTAGCTTTTAAGTAAGCATTTATTTTCCAATGGAATTTTGCTTCTGTTTCTAAATGACTGAGAACAATGTACCTGTAAAAGACCCAGAACAACACATCAACATGATATTCCATGGCAGATGGCATGCTAGCCTGACCTTGTTTATCACTGGACCACATCCTGTGACAAGTTTTTTTGTAATGATTGCAGCAGTTCCAGGCCTTCCATGGATCACATTCCTCCCTTCTTCAGATAACAGAACTGTAAGGTCAGAGTGGCATTTCTAATTGTTGCCTTAGTACTGTAATATCTAATTCTGCTGGAGGCCTTTGAAATTTTAAAACACATATTTCAATCAATGCATCAAGAGATTTTTTTGTTTTTTTACTTTCTAATGAATGATATTAGAATTATTGATATAGATTTTGAACACAGCAGAGTTTCTATTAAAAAAAGCATATCAATTTTTTAACTCCTTTTGGTTTAATAAAGAACTTGTTTAAACCACCCGTTTATTTGGTTTCTATTTCAAATGCATTTGGAATTTATTGCCCAGTTTCAAGCAAAGCATAGCTGTGACAGGTATGAACACATCATTTTTGTACACTAAATACAGAAATTACCTTTTCTATCACATAATTACAAATATTTACCCTAAAAATAGTACAGGTATTACTTATCATGTGTAAGATTTTTTTCTGTACAAATATTTTCAATTCAAACTATACATATATTTTCAACTCAAACTATATATATCTTAATATTTCCATCATTCTTGTCTCTTATACTTTTATTAGCTTTTTTGAGTTTCAGCAGCCTCCAAAATTCTACCAAAGAAGTAGGAGTTCCAACAGAAAGTATTTTCTTTTCATAAAGTAATGATAAATCTAGAGGAGAAGAACATTTATTCTTCTTTCTGTGTAAACCTCCTCTACAGTTTGGCTAGTCCAGATGCTGCCCTTTAAGAAGAGGGAAAGCTGAAGCTCAAAAGCTGGCAGATCTTTGCACATAGTAAGGTCAGCAGAAATTTCAGCAGACTATACTCTTTATTTTGGCAGTGCTTTGTATGCAGATATGGCTTCAGCTGAGGTTTACACATCTGCACTTTAAAAACACAATGTCATTTTTCATCCAATCACTAGTCCATATAAGTGCTAGATTTTAAGCTTTGTGCCAATCCATAGTGCTTTATTTTGGCTTCAGAGTACAAATCTGTCTCCCTAGCAACTGTAATACATGAAGACTCACTCATCAACTTTTAGGCTAGAAGTAATATGCAGAATATATATGTTTGATAATAAAGGATGAGTCCCAAAAAATAACTTAAAAAATGACCCTAACAGACTATTTTGGACAAATTTTGACAGAAATTTTTCATAGAATCATATAATTATAGAATCATAGAATCATTTAAGCTGGAAAAGACCTTTAGGATCATCTAGTCCAAACATTGACCCTACTCTACCAGGTGCGCCACTAAACCAGGTCTCTAAGCACCATATCTACACGACTTTTAAACACATCTAGGGATGGTGACTCAACCACTTCCCTGAGCAGCCTATTCCAATGCTTGATAACTCTTTCAGTGAAAAATTTTTTCCT
>VYXH01007563.1:32111-48296 GCA_013397275.1 Burhinus bistriatus
CCCCCCCCCCCCAGTGCATTACTACTTTCACTTTTCCTTTTTGTTACAGAGCAATACTAAATTAAAGATTTTTTTTTATTTAAGTTATGGTAAGACACACAGTAATTTAGGTTAGAACTATGTAAAAATAACTTTTAAGGAAAAGTAATACAAAAAGTATTGATATTTCCCATCAGTCATTAACATGAGAGATTTGCTTAATATCTTGCATTTGTCTGTGTTTTATTAAAAAGCCCCTGTAGTTTTAGAAAGCTTTTAGTTAGCAGATATTCAGGTTTGGTTTATATTTGCCTTTTTTATATTTGCATTTGTACATATACATGACATCTATGTAGTTTTCAGCCTAGAACACTGTTTCTTAAAGTTGTGAAGTGTAACCTTTGTGTGAACGTGTACGTATCTATCCTTGGAAAATTTTATGGGAAACACCCGCACCTCCATTCTTTTCCAGTGGATAGAATGAATACTACAGTAGTCAGTGATGTGAGGAAGGTGACAGTTCCCTAACTATACACCTGACAGTATTTATAACTAAGCTAGTTCTGTTAAACCGTACAGTCTGTCATAAACAACACATCATCAGTCCAAAGAGGTTCTATGAAGTGGTTTATTAAACTGAACAGCAAAAAATGTGGATTATTCATTACCCTGAACAGCAAAAATGTGGGTTATGTAGACATTACAGCAAGCTCATATACATTTGGATGAACTCATATTTTTAAAAAGACAACTTTATTTTTTTGCTTTGCTTTATAATGAGGTAGTATATAGATTTACCAATTACCGCAGCATGTGTTCCAACTGTATTTTATAATAAATGAATACCCAGTTAAGAATACTACAAGTAACTATTTTATGCTCCTTTTTAAATGCAAGTATTGGAATATAGGATATTTTTATTAGGATAACCTACCTGTGGATCTGCAAACTGAAGTTACTTTAACAATGTATCTTTATTATAATCTCTTACAATCTGTGTATCTGTATATTATTCTAGTCAGTGTGGATTTAGAGAAGAAAAGGTGGTTGTATGAACTCAACTCCTATCTGTAATGAAAAAGATTGATTTTAAGATTATTATTTGAACGTTTCTACTTAATCTACATAACTAAAGACTAGACTAGCATTTTGCTAATCTAAAAAATACTTTGTCAGTCATAAGACTTCACAGAGGAACTCTGAGTAGTCAGCTAAGTTCAGTAACTGGGAGATTTCACTAGTTGCTTCTCTTATACAACAGCTTAAAAACCTTCTGTTTGAATAGTCTTCTTCAAAGTTCCCCTCATATGAAACGTACTGCCACTCATACACACCCGAGACCTCAGGATAGCTGTGGGCATAAAGGATTGCATTAATCTTGCCTAACTTTTCATGCCTGCAGCACTCATCTGCAGATAGTCTAATCATGCTGATCTCTGTTTGTAATCAAGATTAGGAACAGGCACTCATGGAGCATAATTTGTCTCACTGTAAAGTGAAGATGAAATAGCCCAAATTTGCTGAGATTAATTTTGTTCACCCGAAAGAGTGCTATGTCTTAGAAGGCAGGCAACAGAAGATGTAAAGGCAGTGTTAAGGAGGAGAGTTTATAAACCCCTGTGGCAGATGAGCCTTGGCCAGATGCCAAACGCCCACCCAGCTGTTCATTCACTACCACCCCCTCCCCAGCAGAATGAGGTGCAGAGAAAATAGGAATGGGAAAGCTCTTGGGTTGAGATAAAGGCAGGGAGATCGCTCACTAATTACTGTTGTAGGCAAAAGAGACTCAATTTGGGGAAAATTAAATTTAATTTATTGTCAATTAAAATATATTTGGGTAGCAAGAAACAAAACCCAACCAACCCAACCCAAACAATTCTATGATTCTATCATACTATGAAAAAGCCAAACATGAAAACAACACCTTTTCTTTTCCCAGGCTCTGCTTCACTCCTTCACTCCAGATACCCCTGGAGAGGGGATGGGGAATGGAGGTTGTGGTCAGTCCATAAGAGCTTCTCTCTGCCACTCCTCTCTCACGCTTCCCCCCTGCTCCAGTGTGAGCTCTCCACAGGCCACAGTTCCTTCAGGGAATAACCACCTGCTCCAGCGTGGGGTCCTCCATGGGCTGCAGTGTGGATACTTGCTCCACCATGGACTTCTCCAGGGGCTGCAGGGGCATCTCTGCGCCAGCAACCGGAGCACCAACTCCCCTCCTTCTTCACTGACCTGCGTGTTAACACTGATGCTTTTTCATGCCGTTTTGCTCACTCATCACTGCTTGTGCAGGGCTTTTTGCCTTTTCTTAAATACATTTCCCCGAGGTGTCTCCACTGTGGCTGCGGGGCCCAGCCCTGCCCTGCGGTGGGTTGGTCGGAGCTGGCTGGAGCCGGCTGTGTCCGGTATGGGGACAGCCCTGGCCTCTCCTCACAGAGGTCGCCATGCAGATCCCCCACTGCCAACAGCTTGAAGACTACACCCAATACAAAGCCCAATAAACAACTTGCATTATTTAAGTGTGAGGAACCTAAGAAAGCACTTATATTTACTTCTTTTTAGCAGAGTTCCAGAAGTATATTCCACATCCCACTATCTCTTGCATTAGACTGATTTGGTATTTTTTTATATTCAAATAAAATGACACTTGTGATTTTACTACCCCATTTTTCCAGTACTTACTAGAGTTCCAGGGCCTGATAAAATTATGGCCTCTCCTAAGAAATGTAGCCTGTGTTACAAGTAAACAGGTAATTTTTGTTATACTTTGTTCACTGTCATTTTAGTCAGCCTAAACTCAAACTGTCTTTGAAGAGGACTGTCTTTCTCCACTTTTTGGGGGAGAATAAATTTAGGTGCCATAACATGAGTCCCCATAGCTGCCCTTCTGGCAAAGTTCAACTTGCTTAAAAGCAGTCTCCTTTTGTATATATTCCCAATACATTTTCACTGCCTAATAACGATCAGAAGCTGGTTTACTTTGGGCTGTGAATGTAAGTAAAATAGCATTGAAGAGGAGCAAGTGGACCCCCAAACCCAGATATGAATTTTTTCTCTCTGGAACACCTTGGTTCCAGGTTGAGATTGTGCCCAAACTGCCAGCTCAGGGCATGAAGAGGGTCACCTTCACCTCTTTAGGGCTCAGGAAGAGCAATGGATTTACTGAAATAGGTTAGATCTTCTTTGCTGTGTCACCAGTTTACCTAAAATCTTCTCAAATTTGCAGCAGTAGGACACTAGTTATACTGCTGATCTTCTCTCTTACTTTGGTCCATTATGGTGGTTTTCAGTCTTTTAAGATTCTTCAATATAACACAAGGTCTTGGGGATATATTTGGATCAGGAGTGTGTGGGATAGATAATCTACAGGTTCCTTTTTTTGATTACAGACACCTGCAATTGAAAAGGCTTGAAACCAGTGACCCAGGTGATTCCTTTCCTGCCTATGAAAAAAATAAGTAGGAAGTAGAGTAGGACTGGAGTCAGTTTATTAGGTACCCCACCTTGCCAGTGATGTTTTCCAAAACCAGGTGCAAATTTATTATCTTTCTGTTTTTTCATGACTTGTTTTAATACGTAATTATTGATGATTATTTGTTGACAATGCTGCTGTTCTCATGTAGTCATACAAATTCTGGCATGTTGATGGCCCAAAGAGGTAAGGTACTCTTGCAGTGAAACAACCTTCAGCACTGTATAAGTAAGCAGCATAAATGATGAATGTGGTGATAGACCTCTTAAGATGTGATATTAAAAAAATAAAGTTACTTTTAGTTGTCTATGTTTTAATAGAACATTTACATAGGCTTCAGGAGTTGTGCAGTTAGAACAGTATCCTAAGGAGGCCACTGACATTCACATTTGGATTTTCACATATAGGATTGCTAATCCCATTTGTCATATTTCCTTCCTATTGACTCTACTCTGTAAGAGTTTAATGGACTACACTGCATAGCATTCTATCTTTCATCTGGAAGAGGTATGCCTTTCCAAACTACTGGTATATTTTACAGCACAGTGAAACAAGTCTTCCACATTATTAACTCGGTCCCTCCTTGTAGCTTGTACTTCCACTTTGTCTGATGTGTTATCTCTCAAAGACAAATAGGAAATATCTGTGGGGAAAATAACAATAGTGAAGAAGTTCAAGGAAGTTTTTAAACAGTATTCACATGATTTGACAAATTGTGTAGCCACAGCAACCCCATGAGTTGCAATAACATATATCCTTTCAATGCTCTCATCACTGGTCTCTTTCCAGTACATATAAGCATACTGTGGATTTCATAACCTCAAAGTCCAGTGTTGGGGAATTTTCAAAAGCTCAGTAGTAAAATTGCTGGATTTCCCTCTACGGCCAGCACTCTGTTCAGGAATCATAAGAATGGCTTGAATGATGAAAATGTAAAAATACCTTGTGAGTTCTCTTTTTTTATTTCTGAGCTCTTACATCTTCCTGGCCCTTTATGTTAGAAATTTACTTTTCATATACAGGAAAACTGAAGTTCCCATTTTAATAATTTGATTATAATACCTTGGAGTTTATGAAAACAGCAATGTTCCAAGCGCTGTGATAAAATTGGGCTAAATGTGAACATTGGTTTCCAAGAAATATACATGTGCATGTGCATCTACTATTAACTAGGTATTAATAAGAATCAGGGAGGAAGAATATAAGTTGAGCAACAAAAAAGTTGTAATTAATCTTTTACTTGATTGTACTGTATACACAATAGAAAAAAATCCCTATTATTATTATTGTTACTATTATCCATAATGAGTTCTTTATAAGAAACTATTGCCTTTGTCTCATAAGTCTTGGTGCTAGAACATCCATTCAAGTCTCTTTCTTTAGTGATGGACAGGTAATGTGGATCACAGGCATAACATCACCTGTGTTCATCTCCTTTTCACTTAGTGTTTTCCTAGATAGGACTGTTTGCACCAACAGCCATGGGGTACTTTTTTGTTCAGCATCTGTGCTCTTCACCACAGGTTGTCATTACTATTACCATTTATTTTTTTGTTTATACAGGGCAACTGTTACATGTGGATCTTGCAAGCCTTCTGTAGGACGGGTGGTCTCCTTTCTGGCCTGCACCCCATGGCCTTCCAAGCACATTCTCTGAGGAGCACTTTACAGACCCACAACCTTTCTGTAGCCTATACAGTGGCTATGTCTTATGCAGGTTGAACCCAGACTGGGTGCTGTCATCAGCTGAGATGAAGGATTTGACAGATGGAAAACTTGTGGTACCTTTAAACAAATCCAAAGTGGAGGTTGTGCCACTTGTTAGATGTAGTACTTACTGCTTCTGCAGCTACAGTTCTTCACATCTTCTGAAGGTTTGTAGGGATTTATCAGGTTTAATTCTGAAACAATGAAGTAGTTGAGCTGCTTCTTAGGAGGATTCCATGTCTTTTGTCACAAGAGTATAAGATTTTAGGCAGCTGAGTGACAAGCCTCTACTTTTTGGTAAGGAAGCTGTCTGGAGTGCAGGTTGTGGTGGTTGTGGGTTCTATCATCCTCTTGGACCCAAAAGATCTTTGCCATATTTGTTTTATATCTGGATGACTGTCAGTATCTATCAGTGTACACCTTGGAATGAACTTTCCGCACTTGAAGAATGGTTTGGTGGTTTTCTTTATATGTGTGTGTAGTCTTATTACAAACCCATGCTGCTCTTGCCTGCTTCTCTGTCACACACATTGTATTGCCCTGGTGCTCTTTTTTGTGCTTTAATATTATGTTCCATCCCAGATGTCATTGGTGGGAATTGACTTGCCCTGCAGTGGCTCTTGTATTGTCCTTTCCCAGTCAAATCCACTCTTTTGAACCCTGTTTTTAAGTCCTTAGCAGCTCTGTATGTCCGTATCCTCACATTTTTCTTCACCTTAATTCTCTGCTATGGATGCTAGTTAGCTCATGTAATTCCTGTTCTTCTCTTGAACCCGTAAGAGAGTCAGCTGCAACTGAAAGGCATCTTCTGTTCACTTCCCTCTGCTGCAGTGCTACTCAGCAGTTGTCCCAACACTGGCTAGGCATTCAGAGATCCAGGAACCAGGTAAGACAGAAAGCAAAATGGTCTTGCCTGTTCCAAGCACACAGTCCCAAGATCAGTAAAATTTTGAAGGGAAACATGAAGAAAAAAGCTTTCTATGGGCTTCAACTGGGCTTTTATGTTCTTTGCTTCCAGTCAGATCTTCAATATGATTGTCATACACCATTTTGAAAATAACATGTATAATGCACTTAGAATGGTCATTGGTGGTTAAGGGATGTTTTCCTCTTAAGCTGCTATTTTGAGGCTTTAATAAACTGAAAATTATTGCTTGCTTGGATGACCTTTCTTCAGGCATGTTTTCAATGCCAGGGTTATTTCTATTCTTTGACTGAAGGAGGGGTTTGATAAAAGTAAATGTTTCAGGTTTTGAGCTATTTGAGTGAGAAAAAAATAAGTTTCATGCTTTGTATAAAACGTTGAGATGCTTATTTGCACTGAGTACTGCAAAATGACTTAATTTTATCTTCAAATTTGTCACTCATAGAAGAGTAATCACATTTTAAAGAAAAGCTGTTTAAGGAAAAAAATTTTTGCTTGGAAACAGCATAAAGGGCAAGATGGAGCAGGTCCCTCTGTTTCCAAGAGAAACCAGATATGCTTTTAGTGACATTTAAATGCATGTGTATCTATATGACTGAAAAAAAGTTCTTTATATTGTATACTGGTTTGTTGTCAATCATCTTGTTGTATAACTTTGCAGCTACTCAATGTATATAGAAAGCAGAGCTAATAGGAAAAAAAAAAATGTACTTGAGGCTATTTCATTATTTCTTCTTGTCCTCTGTTGCATATAACTATACTATGCCTAAAACAGTCAGGTTGAAACTGCCTGACCCATTCCCAGAGCATAATCTAACTCCTGTCCTAAATGAAGTAAGAATCAAGTGACAATTAAGATCATGTAATTATGCACCATATCATCTTATAAAGACTATTCTAGCAAATTATTAAGGTTATCAATTTTAACAGCTATCTCTGTTCTAGCATTTCCTAATTTCTGAGTTTTCTACTTTGTAGTCCTATCATTCCATTACTATTCTGTTACAATCTCTTGTGTTTGATCTGACTATACATTGAAATTGCAAAGCTTATGTAAATTTTCTTTAGATTGTGTTTTTGCATAGCAGGTTTTTAGTTCAAGTAGTCCCTGAGGTATACAAAACTTGAAAAAGTTGTCTGGGACCATGTGGTAAGTCACTTCACCCAGAGATTCTCTTATGGTACTATTCTAAATGCATGATAAGAATAACAGTAAGATCAGAAATAGTTTGGATAATACAGTTTTAACTTTTCAGCTTTGCACTTCTTATATGTGTCACTAAGCATCTCATCTTTCCTTGTTTGAAGTTCCTAATTCCACTTTCTATGACCAATCGTCATCACACTTTTTTTCAAGCTTCCTATTTTTACTGGAATAATATCTTAATCCTGCCTTAATTCTTCAAAGTTGCTTCTTCTCTTTGTAATTCCCTTCAAATTATGCACTTTTCCATCACTGCCACAGTGACGCATCTTCCTATCTGAAATTCCACCCCATTAAAGTCAACGGAAGATTTGCCTTTGCCTTCAGTGACTACACCGGATTCATCTGTAATACATGCAAATGAAAAATAAACAACTTCATGAGACATTTGGAAACCTTCTTCCGTCTTGTCTAATGTCATCTCTCTCCATGCCAAGTCATGTTTAGTTTACCAAGTGAAGATTTACAGTTTTAGTCCTAAGTGTATAATGGATTTCAAGTTCCTGAGAAGTGTTACTTAATTCTGCCAGTCAAGTACCTTATCCATATGCTGTACATGAGTTTTATAAAGATATGAAATGACTGTTCTGTACATATGACATGTTCTTTACAAATATATAACTCCACATTGAAATGCAAAACTTCACCGAGACAAAAACAAGTTCTGACTTTGGTTTTGATCACGCAGATTTTTCTACTGAAATGACTTTGATAGGAATGAATTGCTTTTCTCCAAGGGAAGTATAATTTTCTGAAGTATGCTTTGACTTGGAAATGGTGAAAAAACCCAAAGGACTAAAAAAAGAATCATTTTAGTCTGCTGAAGCACCATATTCAGCAAAGCAACTAATCAAAAGCTAACATTAAAAAAAAAAATTGGGCAAACATGCATAAAGTTTGATATGCTCAGAAATACTTTGGTGAACCAGGGGCACAGTGGAGATGCCTCTTAATTTATACACTGGAGTTATTATGACCAAAGAAAATATCCCATTACAGGAGTTATTAGTGCACCACTGTTGCAACCGAAAATTACAACAAACTTACAGCTGTAATAATAACCATGAAGTATGCAGTTAGGCTCCAGTTTTGAACTGCGTTAAAATAAAGTAATTCTTGCTGGAGAAAGTTTTGAGTAATTTTTTCTGGTACCCATCTGTCAAAGGTACTACTTCACTGTTTAGAAAAATATGATCACTTCTATGTAAATCACAGTAGCCACTTTGTAATCACTTATTTTCCTATCTCTTTTCTATTTTTTTCATGCAAAAAATACATATGGAATATTGTGATAGATGGTTTAAGTTACTTATTTTCTACATGATCATTATCTGTGCTTTTAAGCTGCCTTATTCTGCCCCTCCAAGTTTTATCAAAATGTTTTGATAGCTGTAATTCCATTAGGACTCACTATAATGAACTGTTTAAAGGGAATAAACCTAATACCAGGTTTAGGTACTTCTTGAACTCATCAGAATTTTCTGCAATTAAGAGACACTATATTGTGGAGGTATTTTGTTAGTATGATTCTCACTTTATTTTCATTAACAAACTCATAGTTTTTATTTAGAAAGAGTTTGTTAGTCAAGTGAAACTCTCATGAAAGCCAACAAATCAATAGTGTTTAAGAAACATTGAATAAGTTCTTAGAAATCTTAAAGGAACACAGGTCTATTGCTGACAACTATGTGCTGGTTGTGGCTGGGATAGTTAATTTTCTTCATGGTAGATAGTATGGGGCTATGTTTTGGATTTGTGCTGAAAAGTGTGTTGATAATACACACTTTTTATTGTTGCTGAGCGGTTAAGCAGAGTCAAGGCCTTTTCTGCTTCTCACACCACCCCACCAGCAAGTAGGCTAGGGGTGCACAAGAATCTGGAAGGGAACACAGCCAGGACAGGTGACCCCAACTCATGGGTAATGCTCAGCAACAAAAGCTGCTGGAAGAAGGAGGAGGGGGTGGACATCTGGAGTGATGATGTTTGTCTTCCCAAGTAACCATTATGAGTGATGGAGCCCTGCTTTCCTGGAGATGGCTGAACACCTGCCTGCTGGTGGGAAGCAGTGAATTAATTCCTTGTTTTGCTTTGCTCGCATGCACAGCTTTTGCTTTACCAATTAAACTGTCTTTATCTTAACCCATGAGTTTTCTCACTTTCCCCTTCCAATTCTCTCCTCCATCCCACCAGGGGAGGGGAGTGAGCAAACGACTGTGTGGTGCTTAGTTGCCAATTGGGGTTAAACCACGACAAACTGTTTTCCCTCCAGCTAAGTGTAAAGGCAGTCAAGAAATACAGGTTCTCTAGTTCCTATGAAGCCTTCTGATACTGCCAACCTGAATACCATAGAAATACTTGAATGCATAGGAGGAACATTAAAACCATTTTGTTTTACTGAACTGGCATTAGCAAAGTCCTTTTGAGGTGAAGCAAAGCACAATCAACTTCAGTCACACCCAAGCAAAATATACCAGTAAATGTACCACTTAATCACCAGCAGAGTAGTGTCATTGCATTAAACAGCAGTTTTTCTTAGTATCTTTAGGCTTTAACTCAACTTTTGGAAGAGGAAGAAGGGTGGACCAAAGTCATAGAAATTCAGGACTATGACCAATTTTTTTCTGTCACTTTAGACAGTTTGTTTAAATGGGATATTTGGGAACCGCTAGATCTTTCTGTATTTGATCAGACAAATTCTCTTTAAATACAATGAATTAAATTACTGATCCTATTTCACTCACACTGTTGCCCGATGGAAATCTGTGCATTTTAAGGAGCCCAACATTTCAGAGCCTCTCAGTCTGAGACAGAAGGAAGCTGAGGATCAAAACCATGAGCCCTATGATTAAATCACGACAAAAATCTACTAAGAACATGATTTTAAAGCAGGTTAATGTAAAGAGAGAGTATTCATACTGCATACTATTTAGACACCTAGTCTAGCAGCCTGTATTCCAAGTATAGCCAGAACACAGAGCTGAGTGCAAACTACTGCCTGTGTCCAGTTGTGGCCTAGGCTCTTAACTTCAGCTGTGTAATGTAGGGGATATACCCTCAAATCATGAAACAATCTTATAGAATCATAGAATCGTTTAGGTTGGAANGTCTTGCTTGTTACAGTATTCTTGATACAGGCCAAGATGCCATTGACCTTCTTGGCTACCTGGGCACACTGCTGGCTCATGTTCAGCCGGCTGTCCACCAGGACCCCCAGATCCTTTTCTGCCAGGCAGCTTTCCAGCCACTGCTCCCCAAGCCTGTAGTGTTGCCTGGGGTTGTTGTGACCCAAGTGCAGGACCCAGCTCTTGGCCTTGTTAAACCTCATGCAGTTGGCTTCAGCCCATCGATCCAGTGTGTCCAGATCTCTCTGCAGAGCCTTCCTACCCTCAAGCAGATCAGCACTCCCACTTAATTTGGTGTCATCTTACCTCCAAGTACTATGGTCACTTCCACAAGTAATATTTTAAAGGTATTAGAATAAGCAGTATTAAAGGTATCAAAATCCTATCCCTGATGGATAGCCCACTCAATTTTGCACACAAGTTATTGGGGGGGTGGGGGGCAGGGCTTTTAAAATCTATATTAGAATCATAGAATCATAGAATGGTTAGAGTTGGAAGGAACCTGAAAGCTCATCTAGTTTCAACCCCCCGGCAATTGGCACAGACAACTACCACTTGACCAGGTTGCTCAAAGCCCCGTCCAACCTGGCCTTGAACACTTCCAGGGATGGGGCATCCACTTCTTCCCGATATCCAATCTAAATCTACCCTCTTTCAGTTTAAAACCATTACCCCTTGTCCTGTCACTACACTCCCTGGTAAAGAGTCCCTGCCCATCTTTCCTGTAGGCCCCCTTTAAGTTCTGGAAGGCTGCTATAATGTCTCCCCAGAGCCTTCTTTTCTCCAGGCTGAACAACCCCAACTGTCTCAGCCTGTCCTCATAACAGAGGTGTTCCATCCCTCTGATAATTTTTTGGCCCTCCTCTGGACTCGCTCCATCAGGTCAATGTCCTTCTTATGTTGGGGGCTCCAGAGCTGGACGCAGTATTGGAGGTGAGGTCTTATGAGAGCAGAGTAGAGGGACAGAATCACCTCCCTCGACCTTCTGGCCATGCTTCTTTTGATGCAGCCCAGGATGCAGTTAGCTTTCTGGGCTGCAAGCACACATTGTCGGCTCATGTTGAGTTTCTCATCAACCAACACCGCCAAGTCCCTCTCCTGAAGGTTGCTCTCAATCCATTCTCTGCCCAGCCTGTATCTATGCATGGGATTGCCCTGACCCACATGCAGGACCTTGCATTTGGCCTAGTTAAGCTTCATAAGTTTGGCATGGGCCCACTTCTCAAGCCTGTCCAGGTCCCTCTGGGTGACATCCCTTCCCTCTAGCACATTGACTGCTCCACACAGCTTGGTGTCGTCGGCAAAGTTGCTGAGGGTGCACTCAATCCCACCGTCCATGTCACCAACAAAGATGTCAACACCGGTCCCAGTACCAACCCCTGAGGAATGCCACTTGTCACTGCTCGCCACTTGGACAGCAAGCCATTGTCCACAACTCTTTGAGTGCGGCCATCCAGCCAATTCCTTATGCACCAAGTGGTCCATTCATCAAATCTACGTTTCTCCAATTTATAGACAATTATTTAGAGATACATTACTACCGCTCTAAGATTTTGTTTTCCTGTGACAATTTTTTACTAAAAGATCATGAAACCTCCCATTTGACTTTTCAAATATCCTTCTTTTTTTTCTTTTTTCCCCTAGTCCTTCTGAAAGACAACTGTGCCAGCTGTTCAATAATGAGGTTAGCCAGACATGGCAAGCAGATATCCAAAAGAAAAGGAATCCAGTAACTTAGATTTTTCATGTAAGATCTATGTAATCAGATGAAAACAGAAAATATAGGAAAAAAATCCCTGATCTTAGAATTTGATACCTAGAGTACCAGGAAGCTCTTTGGCAAATTTAATTCAGATTCTAGAGTAATTGGATCCTCCAAAGCCACATAAAAAGCAGACCTGAGGACTAAGAGGTTAAGCTTTCAACATTTTCTCATGCTGCTTCACTGTGTGATATTAAATGCGGATTAAATAAAACTACTCTGTTCTCACTGGCATATCAGTTATTAAGGGTGTTCTGCTAAGATAAGTACAAAAATGTATATTCTAGTATATGATAGAAGCTATATCGAATAAAATTTTTGATGGAGATGTTTAGGACTGACAAATGCATTTAGGACAAGATTTCCAACATTAAAAATAGGTGGCAGTTCAATGAAGGCTGTGGGCTTTGCAAGTCTTGGAACATAATGCTGAATATCGTGGAACTTGTAATGGCATTTTAAATAGGGATCTGTTAAATACTCCCAATCATCTGAGTTTTGAGATTTCTATAATAGTACCTCTGAAGTTATCTGCATTTTGTGATGACCTTTTTTCTTTCTTCTTAAGTGTCCCTGTATCTACACACAAAGATCACATTTCCCATGGACATGGGTCAGTGCTGCATGTTCTGCCTCTTATTCATGCTGCCTACTAATTGCAGTTTTAAAAATGTTTATTTTTATGTGGGTGGTAGTGAAATCTATAGTTAAGGGTTTCTTTTTAGCAGATATTCCCTTGCTTTATAACAAGGCTAATAAAAATTTGAGACTTTCCAACGTCATCTCAATATCTTGCAATTCAATTTCAAGCTTTTTTGTTTGAACTATAATCCTTAGTAAGTTCAATCTACAAATAATAATAAAAAAATCCTACTGATTGTTAAATTCATAATCCAGCAGCACACGCTTTAATGGATCTGGATAACAGGATCACCCATTTGCAAATGCATATGAGCAGTAACTGGGGCCTGCGAGTGGAAAGTTATGTTTTTGTCCCTAAAATCAGGGATAGGTCTTAGAAGAACTGGATTCTGGTCATTTCTATGGACTTTGTAAGGTAATGGGGGTGTCATGTATATGTCTGTCACTGGAGACTAATTTAAGCTGTTACAATCAAACCTGTCTATTTGAGATAAGTAAGATCTATATGCCAGAACATGCAACAAAATAAAACTGAGCCACAAGCAAGTTCTAGTCACGTTATCACGATACCAGACCAAATAAAGCAATAGACCCAGGAGGATATATTTTGGATCTTAGTGCATCTGTGGTGACTTGCTATTTGACACATTATTGTGGAAAAACATGTTGAGCCTTTCTAGGATGTGGCAATACAAGAACATTATCTCATTATGGTATACATCAGCTTCAGCTTCAGTTCGTTGTCTGTGTTGAAATGTATGTACATTGAACCTGCTCAGAGTGATAACTCATACCAGCATTAACAGGTTTGTTACTAGAGAAAATGGAAAGCAGAAAAGAGAGGAAGTGAGAATGCATGCACTGAGAAAATGCATGCTGCTCTGTGAAAGAGAGGAACCATGTGAAAGTTTCAGACTAATCTGGGCCTGCAGTGGAACAGATTTTATAAATATACCTGAGCTCATCTTATTTTCTCCACCAGGAGAGTAAGTGTACTCTAGCAAGCAAAGGAGTAAATTCTTTGCAATAAAATTAGAAGCCAGTTATAAAATAGAACCATAAAAGCAAGAAAATGCAAATCTCAATGAGACTGACATCAGGTATATTCTAGTCTCAGTTGTTTCTTAGGCATTACCTGAGGCACCTCTCAGTTATGAGAGTCAAGGACCAAACCAGTACCACTTCTTGAAAGTACTGTCATTCAGAAAAAGAAGCACAGCCTGGGTTCCTTTTCCTACAGTTTTATAGGGGATAATTGTAGGTCCATGAACACAATCAGTTTTCCAGACAGATTTCCCAGTAATCTTCCTTTTCCTTTCTCCTCTAAATTATTTGGGAACAGCATTATTTTCTTGAGACTTTGGTACTTGAAAAATGCAAATAAAATATTGTTTAAACTTTTTAGTTATGGTTTGTCTTTTAACATCTAAAGAGTGTTTGACATGTTAATTTTTTATGCTAGGTTTATCTTCCTACTTACAAGCTCTATTGAATTACAATATCTTTTTCTTCCCAGACAGTACAGTTTGAATTTATTATTCTAAAAATTAAATATCATTAAAAATAACCTGCATAACTTCGTGATAGTCTCATAATATCTGATCTCCTGCTGTCTTTCTAATGAAGATTGCGGAGGACCACTGATGACTGATGTGACATTTGCAGTGGTTTCTTCTAAACTGTTTTCCAAGCTAACTTCACCAACCAGCTCTTGTCAGATTCAAAGGTTCAAGCTGCCACAGCCAGGTAGCTATTTAATCGTGCGGTGACTGACAGGCAAAGTAATTACTGAAAGAAACCAGAGATCCATTGGGGAACATACAGGAAATTTGCTCTGTGGTTTTACCTCACAAACTCATTGGAGCTGCTGTTACATGATAGGTTCTCCTGCATCATTTAACAAGAAAAGACCAAAATTTAGGCTAAAATGAGCTGGAAACTGCAGCAGGATGCAATAGCATAGAACCATAACAGAGGTGTCTTTGCAGCTTTCCCTGTCTATGCGTGACTGAAAAATGGTGTGTTTCTGAGAGACGCTGCAAATGGTCTGGATTTCATGTAGCCACAGGATGTGATTTTTTTTTGTCTTTGAAAACTTAGAAATGCCTTTAGAGGCATCCTTGTATAATGGCTATAGACCTGAAATGTGAAAATGCCATGTTTTTCACAACATTTGGCTTAAGTACTGTTATTTAGTTTTTACAGGGTGTCTCTAATAGCTGAATTTAGTTGAACTACAAATAATGGGGATATACACAGTCCCTTCTATGCTCTTTGCCCAAGAAGACAACAGTTTCACTTAGCATGAGACAGTTGCCCTTTGACAGGCAATTGTGTGTGAGAAACTCTGTCCCTGTTGCAGCTTTCACCCGTCTCATATTTTTCAGTATAATAGATCAACAAGGATCTTAATTTTATATCCTGAACCACTGTTCATCTAAATAGGCAATAAAAAAGATCCCACACAGAAGCAATTTATCTCTTTAAATACAGGTGATTTCAGTTGTAACATTGCAGCAGAATTTTGCCCTTTTTCCCCCATATATTTAGTAGATTAAATTCCAGGACAATACAAAATAGCAACAAGATAGTAAAGAAACAATGGCATGTGCATTCTAATAAAAAAGTAAGTAATATTAATACCGACATCGCTTTTCTATTGCTGTCTGCACCTAGCCTGCAGACAGTCTGCATTCCTTGTTCCTTGTTCCTGTTCTTCCCCTTCCCTACAAATCCTTTTCTTCACATTTCCTGCAGTAGTTTTATATCTTCTCCTTTGTGTTCACTCCTCCGCACACTGGAGGAGAGATCTTTTGGAAATATTTCTTTGTGAAGATTCAACAAATCTGGAAACCGTCAGATAAACTGAGGAGATTATCACAGAAACCCATGAACAGTCACTGAAAAAAAGTCCACCTTTGGAAGAAGGGGCAGGCAACGCAAGAAGAGTATAGGGATCTAGTTAAGTCATGCAGAAAAAAACATCAGAAAGGCGAAAGAACAGCTAGAACTTAATCTGGCCACTGTCATAAAAGATAACAAAAAAGGTTTTTACAAATACATTAACAACAAAAAGAGAGCCAGGGAGAATCTTCACTACTTATTGGATGCGGAGGGGAAGATTGTCAACAAGGATGAGAAGAAGGCTGAGGTACTTAATGCCTTCTTTGCCTCAGTCTTTAATAGTAAGACCAGTCATCCTCAGGGTATTCAGCCCCCTGCGCTGGAAGACAGGGATGAAGAACAGAATAAACCCCCCATAATCTAAGAGGAAGCAGTTAGTGACCTGCTACACCAACTGGACAGCCACAAGTCTATGGGCCCAGATGGGACCCACCTGAGAGTGCTGAGGGAGCTGACGGAGGAGCTTGCCAA
>VYXH01007563.1:48941-63302 GCA_013397275.1 Burhinus bistriatus
TGTAGTGAGATGGGATCTGATCTCTTCTCCCAGGTAACTAGCAATAGGACAAGGGGAAATGGGTTCAAGTTGCTCCAAGAGAGGTTTAGGCTAGACATTAGGAAAAAATTTTTCACTGAAAGACTTATCAAGCATTGGAACAGGCTACCCAGGGGAATGGTTAAGTCACCATCCCTAGATGTGTTTAAAAGTCGTGTAGATGTGGTGCTTAGAGACCTGGTTTAGTGGCAGACCTGGTAGAGTAGGGTCAATGGTTGGACTGGATGATCTTAAAGGTCTTTTCCAGCCTAAACAATTCTATGATTCTATGAGAAAAAAATTTCCTTTTTTGAGGTCAGCTCTTCATTTATGATTTAGGATTTTATCTCTGGAAGTAATATCACGTATTTCTATCTTCCTCTTCACACTTTTTTGTGCTCTTCCTGAAGTTATTCTCCCTTTTTTCCCATTTATCTTTGCTATCTCACAATACTATTCTTTTTTTCTTAAAGCTACCATTCGTATTTTTATGTGAAACTATTAACATTGAGGTTTTTTAAAGGTATATTTCTCGCTGGAAAGCACTGAAATGTGTATTCAATGATCTGAAAACCCATATGAAATATTAAAGATTATCTTATTTATTATATTGCAAATTTAAGAAAGCAGAAGGCTGCTCCTGAATTACTCAGAGGATAATTTCCTGAGCCTGTTATTACTTAGAATCATAGAATCATACCATAGAATAATAGAATTGTTTAGATTGGAAAAGACCCTTAAGGTCAACAACCTAGCACTGATGAGTCCACCACTAAACTATGTCCCTCAGCACCACATCTGCACGTCTTTCAAATACCTCTGGGGATGGTGACTCAACTGCTTGCCTGGCCAGCATGTTCCAATGTTTGACAACCCTTTCAGTTTAGAAATTTTACCTAATATCCAGTCTAAACCTCCACTGGCATAACTTGGGATGATCACCTCCCTAGTCCAGCTCACCACACTATTCCTGATAAAGGCCAGGATGCTATTGACCTTCTTGGCCATGTGGGCACACTGCTGGCTCATATTCAGCTGGCTGTTCACCACCCCCTCCAGGTTCTTTTCTGCCCGGCCCCTTTCCAGCCACTCTTCCCCAAGCTTGTAGTGCTGCATGGGGTTGTTGTGACCGAAGTGCAGGACCTGGCACTTGGCCTTGTTGAATCTCATGCAACTGGCCTCAGCCCATCGATCCAGCCTGTCCAGATACCCCTGTAGAGCCATACTACCCTAGGCAGATCAACACTCTGGCCCGACTTGGTGTCATCTGCAAACTTACTGAGGGTGCCCGCAATCTCCTCGTCCAAATCTTTGATAAAGATATTAAAGAAAACTGCCTCCAATACTGAGCCCTGGGGAACACTTTATCTTGCTTCTTTCTCTTAATTTTCGTTTTTCATCCAGCATTTCTAATGAGTATAAACTTTGTCATGTTTTCTTCCTCTGTTAGCTGATATATCTTCCTTTCAGTCTCCTTCTTCATCCCTTATCTCTTGTTCTCCTTCTATAATATCTTCCCTTCATTCTTCACTGGTCCATTTTCTCTCTACTAACTATTGTCCAGCTTGCTTGCTTCTTTTTTTTTTTTTTTTTTTTTTTTTTTTTTTTTTTTTTTTTTTTTAAATTAAACCTCTCATGTTTTACTTTAAAGCAATTTTGGCATTTTAGAGAGACCTGTTGTCTGAGAAGATTGATTTTTGAAAATGTTGATTCAGCTCAGTTGGTATATGGCAGCCCTGACAAACACTTTAGATCAAGATGGACTCAAGAGTTGAACTACTGAGGACTGAAAGATCTGGTGCTTAGCAGGATGTCTTACTGGAAATTTGTTAAAATAATATTATTTTAGAGGGAGTGGGTCCTTTCAGCCATTATTTAAAATGATTTTTAGTTTATTTGGAAGTTTTGTAGGAAACAAGTATTAAATGAAGTACAATATGAACTTGGTAGTAAGTTTTCCAGTGGGATATGGTTCGGCGTCTTAAAATCATAGAATCATAGAATAGTTTGGGTTGGAAGGAACGATAAAAGGTCATCTAGTCCAACCTCCCTGCAACGAGCAGGAGCATCTTCAACTACAACTACTTCAAGTTGCTCAGAACCCTGTACAACCTGACCTTGAATGTTTCCTGGGATGGGGCATTTACCACCTCTCTGGGCAACTGGTCCCAGTGTTTTACCCCACACTGTAAAAAATTTCTTCCATCTAGTCTAAATCTTCCCTCTTTTACTTTAAAGCCATTACCCCTTGTCCTATCACAACAGGCCCTGTTGAAACATTTATCCTCATCTTTCCTATAGGCCCCCTTTAAGTACTGAAAGGCCGCCATAAAGTCTCCCCAGAACCTTCTCTTCTGCAGGCTGAACAACCCGAACTATCTCAGCCTGTCCTGATAGAAGACGTGTTCTATCCCTCTGATCATTTTTGGGTCTTCCTCTGGACCCGCTTTAACAGGTCCATGTCTTTCCTGTGCTGAGGGCTCCAGACCCAGACGCAGTACTCCAGGTGGGATCTCACGAGAGCAGAGTAGAGGGGCAGAATCACCTCCCTCGACCTGCTGGCCATGATACTTGTTATGCAGCCCAGGGTACAGCTGGCTTTCTGGGCTGTAGGCGTACCTTGCCAGCTCATGTCCAGCTTTTCATCCAGCAATACTCCCAAGTCCTTCTTGGCAGAGCTGCTCTCAATCCCTTCATAGCCCAGCCTGAATTGATACTGAGGGTTTCCCTGACTGAGGTGCAGAGCCTTGCACTCGGCCTTGTTGGTTCTCAAGAGGTTCCCATGGGCCCAATTCTCGAGCTTCTCCAGGTCCCTCTGGAAGGCATCCCATCCCTCAGCCATGTCAGCCACACAGCTTGGTGTCATCTGCAGACTTGCTGAGGGTGCACTTGATCCCACTGTCTATGTTGTTGATCATGATATTAAAGAGTATTGGTCCCAACATAGACCCTTGAGGGACACCACTTGTCACCCATCTCCATCTGGACATTGAGCTGTTGACCACTACCCTCTGGATGTGACCATCCAAACAATTCCTCATCCACCGAACGGTCCACCCATCGAATCTATATCTCTCCAATTTAAAGAGAAGGATGTTGTCAGGGACTGTGTCAAAGGCTTTACAGCGGCCCAGGTAGGTGACATCCATAGGTCTTCTCTTGTCCACTGATGTAGTCACTCCATCACAGAAGGCCACTAGGTTAGTCAGGCAAGACTTGCGCTTGGTGAAGCCATGCTGGCTGTCATGAATCACCTCCCTGTCCTCCACGTGTCTTAGCATAGCTTCGAGGAGGATCTGTTCCATGATCTTCCCAGACACAGAGGTGAGGCTGACAGGTTGGTAGTTCCCAGGGTCCTCCTTTCTATCCTTTTTAAAAATGGGTGCAATGTTTCCCTTTTTCCAGTCACCGGAGACTTCACCTGACCGCCATGACTTTCCAAATATCATGGAGAGTGGTTTGGCAACTGCATCAGCCAATTCCCTCAGGACTCTAGGATTCATCTTGTCAGGTCCCATAGACTTTCGTATGTATGTAAAGTGCAACAACACGTGGGTTTGTAGTGAAATATTTAAAATACGCAATGACTTTTTGAGAGTATATGCCCTGAATGTTAAATACCTAATGTTTTAGAAACATTTGCCTAGAATTAACACTTCCTTCTCTATTGGCCTAAAACATGCAACACAGAAACCAATAGCATTAAAATAATCAAATCCCACCAAATCAAATTAAATAATGTGTTGACAGGTAACTAAAATCAGGATTGGAATTTACTCCATTATGCTGACTTTGCCTGTTCCTTACAATCACCAAACTATTTTGTTGCTTTGTCAAAGTACTCCTTTTATCACTTAGATAAATTTGTGGGTAGGAAAATGATCATTAGTAAAGTGAGGCTAAGTGGAGGTAAGAAAAAATGCCATCTTGAATCTACTCTATTGATGGAAAGCAATACTGAGTCAACAATGTCAGTAAGCTTAACTGCCCTTATTTGAAATTGCCAATCAGGTAATTTCTTTTCTTCCAGTTCACCCCCTTTCCTATATTTTTCTTCCACTTCCCGGTCCATTTGCTATGCTTCCTGTAAGTTCAGAATCACAGAATCACAAAATGGTTGAGGTTGGAAGGAGCCTCTGGAGACCATCTAGTCCAACCTCCCTGTTCAAGCACGGAAACCCAGAGCAGGCTGCTCAGGGCTATGTACAGTTGAGTTTTAAGTATTTGCAAGGCTGGAGACTCTACAGCCTCTCTGGGCACCCTGTGCCCGTGCTTAGTTCACCTCACAGTAAAAAACTGTTTCCTGATGTTCAGATGGAACCTCCTATATTTCAGTGTGTGCCCGTTGCCTCTGGTCCTGTCACTGGGCACCACTGAAAAGGGCCTGGCTCTATCTTCTTTGTACATTCCTGTCAGATATTTATACATTTTCATAAGATCCTCCTTGAGTCTTCTCTTCTCTAGGATAAACAGTTCCAGTTCTCTCAGCCTCTTCCTGCAACAGATACTTCGTTACTAATCACCTTCATAGCTTCATTTCCTTATTGGACTTCCTCCACTTTGTCTATGTATCTCCTGTACTGAGCAGCCCAGGTCTGGACACAGCACTCCAGGTGTGTTTCACCAGGACATAGAAGAGGGGAATGTCCTGGTTTGAGGTAANTGGCCCAGACCACTACAGGGAAGGATCACCTCCTTTGATCTGTCAGCAATGCTTTTCCTAGTACACCACAGGAGGCTGTTGGCTTTCTCTGCCACAAGAACATGTTACTTGTTCATGGTCAACTTTTTGTCCATTATAACTGCAAAACCTTATTCTGCAAAGCTGCTTTCCAACCAGTTGGATCCCAACATGTACTGGTGCCCGGAGTTATTCTTCCTTAGGTGCAGGACTTAACATGTCCCTTTCTCGAACTTCATTAAATTTCTGCTGTTGATTTTTCTAGCTGTCATGGTTTGGGCTGGATTGGTCCAATCAGGCGGAATGACAGATGCTCTCTCTCCTGCCCTGCTTCAAAGGGAGGCAGGANTATAGCAACCAGTATAAACAAGAGCCTCTCTGCCTACCATTCCTTGACATCAATTATAAACACGGGTCTTATCATCTGAGAGTGAAAAGTTTCTGCACAACATGCTGTTAGTTTCAGCAGTTAGAAGAGGCCTAGCTGAAAAGTAAAGTTACTGAACAAAATTGGTCCTGTTTTACCTCAAACCAGGACAAGCCTGTCGAGGCCCCCTGAATGGTAGCATGCCCATCTATTGTATCAACCACTCCTCCTAGTTTTGTATCATCCAGAAACTTGGTGAAGGAGCACTTTGTCCCATCACCCAGGTCATCAAGGAAGGTGTTTGTTCCCAGTATCAACCCCTGGAGTACTCCGCCAGTGACTGGCCTCCAGTTGGACTTCATGTCACTGATCAAAACTCTTCAGGCCTGTCAGTTCAGCCAGTCATCAGTCCACCTCACTGTCCACTTGTCTGGTCCATACTTCTTAGTTTGTCTAATTGTTAAAAGTATAACTTAGTTACACTGTCATCTAAAATGCTACCATTAGGGTTTTGGATTTCAAAGCTTACGTAATTTATGGGGAACAAATTTCTATCAGATTTGTAAAGAGTTGAGCTTCCTTTAAATTTGACCATGTTTCCTCAGTTGATATAGAATTCATATGATATGTATATAGTTGGTCTTAAACTATGATGTATACAGAAGTGGCAACAAAGGTAGATGTAGGTAGGATATGGCAGTGTGAACCAGTCAGGCTGGGATGAAATTTTTTGACCTTCAGAACTTTAGATGAAAATAGATGTGAAGTGACTATGTGACCAGTGACAGTGATCAGAAAGCCAATACATAGATTTGAAGCAATGTGTTTCACAACATGAAAAATAGAAAGCCAAAATCAAACCTCCAAGAACATTTTAAGATATGTATTACATTTAAAACCAAAATAAAGTAATCAATCAGCTAAACACTGTGTCAATAGCTGTAGAGGCATATACATTTCTCAATTTTCACAAGGTTCACACTATCCAAGAATGAAATGTTTGCCATTCTGTAGGAACAATCTAATGACCTTGGAACTATCATGAAATACAAACTCATTTCCTCAACTGTTTTTTGTTTCTAACATCTGACCTCAGTTATTACTAGGTTTTGAATAAATCCGTTCCTGTGTGGTCCATGTGATTCTCTGACCTCTTGATTAACTCACTACGCAGAAGTATCACTCTTTAGAAAAACAACACATACTAACTCAAAATTCTGTTGGTTAAATGTCACAATTTATACCCAGTTTTAAACATAATAAGCTGTGTTACTCCTTCACAAACAAATTTCAGTGGAAATTTAGATCTTCATTTGTAAATGTTGTCAAATATTTTGAAAGCAAATGGTGAACCTGTCAGTTAAGCACATTGCAGAATACTTTGTACTGCCAGAAATGTACCTGAGTATTTGAATAATGGATGTAATGGAAGTATTCAACATGCAGAAAAATTGTCACAAATTCAGATAATTACAGGTGCAAGTTACTATAGACATTTGCCTTAGATAACTTAATAATGGCAATATCTAAATTTGGCTTTTCATTGCAAGTACAGGAAAGTTTTAAAAAAATGCTGTGGATGCTACAGTAAAAGAAGGCACAAAGCATTCATGTGTTAAAGGTCCACCCTCCTCTGTATAAAGGGACACAGGAATTATTCTATTTTCTCTTTGTGAATATGGAGGCTTAGCCTTTGCCAGGGATTAGAGTTTCTGAAGAATTAAAACTGATCAAACGTATAATGGAGGTCTCATGTGAGCTAAATGAAAATAATATTCTAGAAGAACTCAGTGATGTGTTTGATTAAATTGGTTGCATTAAGGACACACTTCTCATTTGTTTAAACCCTGAGGTAACCCCATTTATTACTCTAGCTCGGAAAATTCTGTTGGTAGTGAGAGACTGTGCTCTGCAGAAACTGTAATGCAAGCTGAATTTATAACTTATTAAGTCAGTTAGTGAACCACCTGGCTGGCTGCAGTCAAAGGTGGCTGATGTGGGTAGGAGAGAGGAAGAGGAGATTGTCTAAGACTATGCCAAGAAATAAATGGAATTTGGTAATGACTTAGTAAGAACACCTTCATATACCAACTGTGGAAGAAATAAGCGGAACACTGGCAGTAAAATCTCAGTCTTCTAAATGTATGCATTGTGGTCAATACATATTCCTAGAAAAAATAACTTTCACATAATATGTCCTTTAATAAATGCTCTTTCCTGTGGTTACCTTAAATCCATCAGGGATGTTTCATGAGCTCCTACAAGAAGATGAAAGGAAACAGGAGGCAAACACAAAACCAAGCCTGTATGGGTAAAGAAGGAAGGCAGCTCAGTCCAAGAATACAATCCCCAAGCCCCTTCACCAGCTCATACCCAGTTTTTTAAGTGCTTTAGTTTTCAGTGACAAATTTTCAGAGGTGGTCAACCATACATTGTTGTTTCTATTAGCACTAATTTATTAGCCAGTGACTATACCATATTTTGGGAGTAGGGACAGGAACAATGACACAACAATCTAACCATTTGCCTACAAAATCTTTTAATCTCTTCTTTCTTCACCGTATCCGCATTCCCCAGACCATTGTCTTACTGGAGCATGGGTCACATATCAATAGACTATTAATAGTTTGGTGCGTTCTGTACCAGGATCTCAAAAGAAAGATGTGGTGCTACTACCCCTTTCTCCTACACTTTATAAGAAAAGCATGTCTTTTACACACATTTCAAGTTAGCTTTCAAGTTAGTGTGACTATGTCTTGGGAACCCTGAGAAAGATAACCTTAGGACTTCAATGAAAACTGTAAAAAAAACCCCAAAACAATGCCCCCCCCCCCAAACCTTACGTCATCAAGTAATTTTGCTTTTGGTCTCCAGCTGGCTCACAGCATGTTTTCAAATTTGCCCTATGTTTGGTGAGTTAGTGCAGACCAACTATTTTTCGTAGGTGAAGCTGGCACTACAATCAGACTAGGATAAGAACTAAAAGCTGAGAAACAGTTTTCTAAAGTTTCTCCTGTAACTTGAGAAAGCTTTTGTTTGAAACCTCTTGTGTGATTTCAGGGCAAAATTAAAAGCAATCTGAGAGTGTTTGTGTGATAAGGAACATTAAGAAATAATTTTAATTGGTGCTGCTTGTTGTCTTTAACTGTTACAGCAGAACGGGGGGTGAAATCTGAGAACTGCCTGGGTGAAATTCTCCTCTCCAGATCTCTGGGGTAGAGCTGCAGTGAGTTCTCCTTTCATCTACATGGCATAAGGAGGAAATTTTAGTCTCTTGGGAATACCTTCTAGAAGTACTAGAAAACCCAGGCTTCAATACTTTTAGTGCTAGAGAACTAAAGTTCGTAAATGAAGGTTTTTTTAGGCATGAGTCTGAACCTGAAACAATACTAAATTGCATAGAATTACCCATTGTTCCCTAGGCAGTGTATTCCATCTTGCTGACTAGCTGTAGGTGCAGATGCACCGAGCTTCATGATTTTCAGCAGCTTCTTGATCCATGGGATGGCACTTTGTGATCTATTTCAGGGCACCAATAGTCCCCATGGTAGGATACAGTATAGAATATGTGTAGTGTAGTACAGAGGAAACGGGCAGTTGTCAATCAAAGTTTTGATGTGCACTTCTTAGATTACCTGAGCTGCCCCGGGACAAGAATATACACTGTGAAGTCTGGCACAGTACAGAGGGAGAACTGCTACAGCTATTAGCAATGCTGTGCCGTGTAGAAATACTCAGCTGACACTGGCAACAATAAAGCTGAACTAGCACAACTCCCATGTTAATAAACTCTAGTAATAAAACATATGAGAAATAGATTAAGCCAAACAAAATATAAACCAAGTAAAGGTTGTTGTGTCAGTGCCACGATCTTAATATTCAGACATTACAAATTTCTTCTACTTGCCTTTTGCAGTTATTGCGAGAGCTGTCCACTTAATTCTGAAACCTTTGAGACCTCTGAGAATTAAAGCTTAACTCAGATCCCTTAAACTCAAGCTGAATTGAATTTTCAGGAACATAACTTGTTTTAGGAACAAATGTTAGCTGCAAGAGGAGAAAGGACAGATGTAGGACATATTTTTGTAGGACAGATTTCAGATAGAATTTCTTTAATAGTTATAGGCACATGCCTCAAGGGAAGATAGACACATAAATGCTTTGGTTAGGGTTAACAGCTTAGTACCTCCAATTTCTTATCACTGCCTTATTCTCATCTGATTTTCAGAGGTTATTTCCCCATGTATTTTGCCAATTTAAGTAATTCCTCTGCTTAAGCAGTTTATATCACTACATTCCTACTCAGTCAGCCGTATGTATATGTAAAATTCACAGCTGATGCTGGCTATTACTATGCTGTAACTTGCTGTGAGAGTTCCCAGTCCTGAAGCTCAAAAATTTGAATAAAAGAAGACTTTTATTGTAAATACCCACTTTCTCTAAAAGCTAGAATAGATCTCCAAATAATCCATTAAAATCTGTTGTAGTAGTCACTTATTTCTAGGAAAATAAGACTTCGGTTTGCAAGCACACACCAGCTTCAAAAGTGTTTAAAGTAACAAATTCCAAAGCTATAGGAAGTAGTTATTATATAACTGATCTAGTAGTACAAAAGTATAATTAACCTGAAAATCTTAGTTTGTAAAAATTTTGCTCAGGATTTAGCATGCAGTCAATAAAGTAAGGTACAAAGTGAGAGGGCAAAGTAGCCAAAACTTCATAAGAATCTGAAGTCCTGGCAATAACAGAAGTTTCATAGCTAAAACACTACTTAAAAGGCAATGGTTCAGGCTGCAGAAGCCACATTTACCTGGCAACATGAATGAAAGACAGAGGTGGTTACAACTCAACTTAACTACGCTGTAACTTTATTAACATGACTGAGACCAATACCAAGGAGGTAGTGCAATTCAACTATTTGTTCAGTCCAGACCTCAGGAGAGCTGGTCTCATTCCTTTCCTGAGACTTTTTTATGTTTTAGGGAAAATATTTTCAGCCATTCATGATCACCTAGAAACACCAGAACCATATTTCTGAGTTTGCTCATCTCTACCTCTTCAGATACTGGACAGGATCTGACTCGATAATACACCAGTTAAACTCTTTTCCTCTTCATCCAGTAAATCCAAATAATGTATTTTGTGAATACCTCAACCCACTTTTGTCCCAGTCAGCTCCTGAACTCTTCCTTTTACTGAAATCCCTGTGAATCCTTCTCTTCATATACATGGAACTCCTGCACTTACCACATCATAATAAGTAGAAAATGCAACAGATTTTGTGGGTGATGGAAGGGAATAGACAGAATTTGAGCAAGTTCTCATGGCAAAAATTGGAGAAACATACACATTGTAAACTTTAATATTACATGAGGAATTAAAGCACAACTATGTAACTCTGCACTTAAATACAAAACACTCATCTACTTAAATATCAGTCCACCTCGACTGAATGGCAAACTCATTTGTTTCAATAAAAGCAAGAAAAAGAAAAACAGCGCACACTGTAATAATAGCTCAGCCAATTCAGACCGATTATGTCTGGAAAAAGTTTGTGCAAAGTTCTCCTGAATTACATTTTCTATGACAAATTACACATTACAATTTTTGGTCTTCTACTGTTCAAGTTATTGCCTTTTCAAAAGATTCCCCTCATAAGATAATTAAGAAGGACCAAAGATATACTGTACTTGCTGTAAATTTGGAAATAAAATTTGCCTCATGCAGACACTAAGGGTTTGGCTGGAAAATTGAAAGCTTAAGATTGCTTGAATAATAAAAAAAAGAGAGTTATACTGTAAATTGTTTCGCAGCTAGTGTTAGCTGCTTGAAACAAAGAGAAGAAAACAAAGAGTAAGTAATAATTTGGTGGGTGGAGGAGAATCTTTATTTCTCTGCGTGCTCTTGAGATACAGAGCAAAAGCAGGTTAATATTAATCAGAAAATAATTCTGTTCTAATGCCAACATTTTGATAGGCCCTCCATTACTGTGACTGCCTCACGTATGTGGCCTTATTTTGCCTGCACTCACACAGAAGCAAAAGTATGATACAAAATCCGTGTTCTTATTGGCTAGAAAATATGATCCACAATCTAGATTAACTCACTGATATGTGGAAGGTGTTTGAGTTTGACTCAGTAATATCACAGATCATAAAGTTTTTAAAAACAAAACCAACAACAATAACTGAGATTCTTGTAAAATGAGTTTTATACACATATGAGCAGGCAGCCTTTAAATCATAAGAAAACCAACTAAACTTTTCTTCTGTTAACCAGAAGAGCATTATAAAAGGTAACATTAAAGAAAGGCCCCCAATTTCTGCAACTGTAGGTGCTACACAGATCAATATAATAATAATTTTTTCATTCACATTTGGAATATATTAAGTTTAATATTTACTCCAGTATGCTTGTAAAGATAGGCAAAGTTTTTTCTTTCCTTAATGTAAAGATATTACACATTGTTAGTCTAGACACTTCCTTAATCAGTATTTCAATTAATTCATGTCCAGACATCATTTTCACCTTCATCTGATATCCAAAACCCAAGGCTCCAAGCATCTGAGATAAAACATGTGTCTTTGAACTTTTACATCACAGGATATCGGCTTCTGATATATTTATCAGAGCAAAATGAACAACAGCTTGCTCAGCCAGTGCACCTGAATCATCGCTGTGACTGAGGCAAAACAATGCAGATTTAACAATTTTGTTCAACAGACTTGCATTTGAAAGTATAGGGTTTTATAATGTGTGCTGTTTTATCCCCCTTGCTCCTACTCACCTGCTAGTTTAATTACCACAAATTTTTAGCTAAATCTCTATTTTTATGGTGAATATTTTTTTCTATAGATCTGAGTTTAGAACTAAGGTAATTCCGTATGTTTGCAAACTTAGACAAATGGTCCAGGGAAAAAAACTCACTTCCATGAAAAGACAGGTGTGAAAACAATTATTGTGAATAATTTGTAAATATTTGTGAATATTGTGCTTGTCAGGCTTTTTGTTTTGGTACTTCTACTGTGTACCTAAAGATATGACTGCAACTCATTTTAATGAACCCAGCTTCAGTTATGTGCAAGTTAGTGGATAAATCAGGTTTATATTAACTGCTTTATATGAGATACTGAAGAAAAATAAAAATGGTCCTGGCAACATAATATTCGATACCGCCTGCAAAACTGCCCAAGATACTGAATTCAATATTTAACATGCACTGAATTCAATTCCATTTTGACAACCTGGTGAGCAGGATCCAAGCTTATTTGCAAGCATGTCCATGTAAATCATAGTCACTTCTTCAGATCGCAGCCAGTAGCCTATGGATTCCAGAAATATGGGGAGGAAAGTGAACTAACTCAATGTGATCTTCATGTGGGAATGCCAAAACAATCATACTTATTGCCAAAATTCCATTATTATTCCTTTGTCACACAATGCAGTGTGAAGAATAGCTGACTGTAGGGTACAAACCAAGAACTGCAGGGATCATCAAGACCTTAGAAATCACCCAGTCCAGCTTCTGCAATGAGAGAAGATTAATTTGCTCGAGATATCCACAGCAAATGACAATTTGATTTGTTTCCAAAGTTTCCAATGAAGATTTTGACACCTTTTTGCAGTGATGCCATATAAGATAGTGCCAAAATCCTTCAAAGGATTCTGTTTCTCTCTATATAATATCTACTTCCTCTTCCCTTCATGTCAAAAAATGAATTTAGACTCATTTGTCATGATCCAGAAAAGCCTACATTTTCTTTTTTTCTGTCACTTCATTAACATTTAGTTTTCTATAAATGTTGGCTGGTTAGTTTAAGAATACTTCCAGGCACTTGAAGTACACTGATTAATCTAGAATACCTCAAGGTGTCTTTTCTACCCTTACAGGTATATTTTTTTCTTTTTCAGCCCAGGCATTCCTCCTCTGTTCTTAGAGAAATTTTAAAGATAAATTTTGATAGTTCAAAGAGTGCTTTGGTTAGTTTATCAGACTCACTCATCAGGCTCTCTGAACTTGCATGTTTCTATGCTATCTCAATATTCTTCAAACTCTTTTTTGTGGACTTTGACTTAAATGTCTACTTAATTTTTTAAATTAATTTAGTTAATCTAGCGACAGTTCACTTTTCCTAGAAAGATTAAACCAACAGGAAGTTCTTCTTTGTGACATTCATTATTTTTTTTGTTGTACATCTTTCCTTTCATTTTGATCCTTTCTTACTTCCAATATATTCTAAAAGTTTTTCTTATAACTTTTTATATGTCTTGTTAATTGAAACACATTGGTTTTAGTCCCGATTTTGTCACTGCCTACTTACACTGTTGCTTTATATGATCATTAATTATGTTACATATGAGTTATGCAACCAGCTTTTCCTTATGCTTGTTTTATATGAATGATATCTGCATTGTTACTTCCAAAGTATTTATTATTTACACATTGCTGTAAAGTAGTTAAGCAGAGTAGAATTTCCTAACTATCTCTGGTCTTGTAATGTGAAGGTAACTCAGTTTTGTTTATTTTAATTTGTTTGCAATGGGCGGATGGACTCTTAAACTATATTTCTAATTAGACTGTAACAGCTTAGAGGCAGATGACTTCTAAGTTCCAAATAATCTTTTTCTTTAATCCAATGATTTAAACAAAAAAGACAAAATGTTAATTGCAAACCATATTTTAAGGTGAACTCTATGAAAGGAAGAATGCTAGAAAGCTTGAGGAAGAGCTCTGTTCTTTTTATAGGATAACACATGCTGAGACAGTCATAATGATTTTTTTGGTGAAACTGATGCATTTTTATAAAGATCAAGAATAGTTACAGATGTTGCCAAAATATTCAAAGTTTTCTGTTAGCAAAAGAATAATAATAAGAGCATTCAATTTCTTAGGGGAACAAAAAATAGAATACAGTTATCAGAAGTAGGAAAAGAGCCTCCAAACAAAGCTAGAAGGTCACATTTAATAACAGACTTAATGGAACATAAAACACAGAGCAAAGGCTCAATGGTTATGACAGCAAAACGAATATATTGGCGTAAGTTTTACTCAAGTATTAGATTTGGTGTGATGGATTCTAAGGTAAGATAAAAAGTCAAGAATAAGATTAGAGATTTGAAATTGGTAATTAGGGTCACATTCTACTCTTGGGCTTAAATGCACAATTCAGCCAAACAAATCAAAATGTCTCTCCATATTTGAATGGAAGGTATATCTGATATTGCAGCATAGAAAAATGGCAAAGTGTGCAAGAAAAGAGAAAGAAAAGACAAATCCTCCTCTCCTCTCCTCTCC
>VYXH01007563.1:63379-99686 GCA_013397275.1 Burhinus bistriatus
TCTCCTCTCCTCTCCTCTCCTCTCCTCTTTTACAGAGACTTCAGCATGAAGGAATAAGTGTAAAAGATCTAAGGAGTTACATGCATATAAATCTGAGACAACAGTTTGGAGATGAATTCAAGATCATCCCTAAACGTAAGGTACTGAGATCAAATGACATATTTAGGTGTGAGAATTATAATATTGCAGGTTTTGGAACTGAAATTTCTAAACTGCAACACAGTTCAATTCTTAACTTTTTTTCCACAGTAACGAGGTTTTGTTGATTAGGGTTTTTTAAAGAAAAAATACAAATTGACAGAGAACAGGCACAAATAATCTTCAATTAAGTTGTGTGCCAGCATTCACAAATAGTGAATGGTCTGCAGTTAAATTACTTTCCACACAACATCATCATAACAACAACAAATGTAAGTCAAAGAGAAACAAGTTGCTGAAAATAGGGAGTGTGCTGGGAAGTGGACAAGACTGTTACCATTAACAGCCGTCTAAATAATAAGAGTATATTATTTATGTCTTGCTAATGTCCAAATGTTTTTTGGTTGCTTACATATGTTTACACGTGTATGTTCATCTAGACATGTCTATGCTGGTTTTAAACAGCACTGGTAGAAGTGCAGCTGCAGCAATAGCAGACTAAGCACAAGCTCTGAAGTACACCCACCTCCTTTACACCCTCAGAAGACAAGGTCCCAGCTCCCCAGCTGCCCCAGGACAGCTACAGGGCACAGGTTCTCAGCCGTGGGAGCTACAGCTGCCCGTGTGATCTCTCTATCTGCTTTCCCACAGTCTTCATGTACCTTAAGGAAAGTTTGGCTGAACTGTTTGGAGAGGAAAGTTCAAAACTGGGTTTGGTGAATGAGAATGAGTATGACTGTAACTTTAATATTACTTATAAATACACTTTTTTGGAGTCTTGATTACTTCAAACGTTTGTGGCTGTATCACCTCAACACGTAACAGCCTCAGTCTCAAACTGCTTAAAGGAGACTAAAGGAAGTTCTGGACTCATGTGAATAATTTGGCACATATTGGGCAAGTCCATTTATTGTCTTTAAATGAACTTAGCCGAGCCACTGACGGGGCAGTAGTAGGAAACTGAAGAGGCTGCAAACATAACTCTGATACTAAGCTAATTTGTGAAGCGACATGAAAGATAATGTCAAGTAAGTGTGTTTTGTTGAGCGTCCCTCTTAGCTAGGATATTGCAGTCAAAAAATATTTGTGTGAAGGGTTGTAGCATAGATATGTTAAGAAAACTGATTGGAAAAGTGGTGGTGTGGTGAGTTTCAATTCGCTCAAAATGCTCTTTTCCCACTAACAGCAAGATTAGAAAAATCAGCCAGAGACAACAAAAGCTTTGCAATCTCAATCTTTCTTATGATACAACTCCGTCATAAAAGTTCTGAAGACAAATTACACCTTCTCCTGCAGCTGTGTAACACCATTTTCTCCTACGATTGGCCTCAGCATGTCCTAAGCTATGCTCTTGTTTCTGGTGTTTAACTGAATAGCCTCATATATTACCATTTAGGTACAATTCTACTGATGATACAAGTACTAGGAGAAATAGAATTTAACTAAATCCTTTCTAAATGTGAGGTAATGTGCAATAAAAAAGCAAGAAAAAGTCTTCTTTTTTTTCTCGGCAAGGTACACAGACATGACTTTGAATACAAACCAGAAGCTGAACTGATGGGTAGGAAAGAATGATGACTCCTGCCATACCATTGCTCTCCACATATATAGATTTCACTGGGTGTATCTGCATGCTGTATTTTTAGAAGCATATTAATTTTTCTGTCAATTATAGATGTCATATTTTTATTTATATTCCTCATTCTTTCTTCAAAGGATACAGAGCACTTAATTTATTATGAGATGGGGCATTCTATTTAATTTTTAGAATTAATAGATCACTATTCTGTTGAACTATCTTTTTAAAAATAGACTGTTCACTGTCTAAGATTATAATTATGAAAACAGGATTTCAGTGGATATTCTGAGAAATTTTTTCTATTGCTTAGCTCTTATTGGTTTTGGCAAAAAAATTCCCTTAACACAAGTGACAGTCTGCTGAAAACAGCAAGAAAGCTTCCTTACAAGAGCAACAAAGGATTGTTTAACTCTAAAAGCATAATAAGGGATGTCCAGATTTTTGTTCCATTGCACCTCAGTGTCAGAATAAAAAAATTTTCTCTTTTGATTTTGACAATGAGCACATGTATACTGATAAGTCACATTTTTTTCTCTGCCCACATAGTGAGAGATCCAAATATGTGAATCTAATTTGGTGTGTTTTCCTGACCCTGAGCCAAGATGACTATTTGCAGCAATGGCTATTGCCACAGGGCTGAAGAGGAAGAGAAGGATGAGAGCAACAGTAGGGAAACAATCCATTTCCCTAGCTGCAATTGAGGAGATTTAGTGCCCCAGAAATGCAACTAAATAGTTTCTAGACTGAATGTGGCCAGTGTCCAGTAAGCTACAAATAGATTTATGAAAGCAGAATTCAGTTTGAGACTAACGTAGATAAACCTAGGAGTAGAATTCAGTTGGAGCTTAAGGTATGTGTTAGGTGCCTACACTCCCATTAGAGTCAATAAAGAGCAGGGCCATGATTTGGTTGAATACATGTGTGTACCCAGGGCCATTCAAGATTAAGCAGGGTGTTCAGGATAGCTAAACAAGAGTGGCAGAAATGAGGCAAGCATCCCTGCCTGGGGTAGTGGTTAGAGGCCAGATGCACTAACGTAGGAGTAATGGTTGGTCTTGAATGACACCAGATGCTGAGGTTTAGGCAAAGAAGATCCCACCCCCAGTCCACATAACAAAGGGAGCCACAGCCAACTCCCCTCTCTCTTTAACTCTTCCTCTCTCTTGCTTATTCCCTTTCTCCTTCTCACCCACTTTCCCTCTCTAGCTCAGAAAAGCCAAATAGTTTCAGATACGGCAGTATGAAGTCATTGTTGAACCTCGCTTGTGTTCTCTAAATGAGTCAGAGGTAAGAAAAATCAAACAGTTGTGTTAATCTGTGGTGAGACCATGGAGGAGTCTTGCAATATCCTTGTGATCCAAGATGTGTAAGCAGTACCTATTTTTTTCAGGATAAATACCTGAACACGGTAAGTTGACCTTGGCTGGCTGTCAGATACCCACTCAGCTGCTCTATCACTCCCCTTTTCAACAGGACGGGGGAGAAAAAAGGGTGGAAAAGCTCCTGAATCATGATAAAGACAGGAAGATCACTTACCAGTTACTGTCATGGGCAAAATAAACTTGACTTGGGGAAAATTAATTTAATTTATTGCCAATTAAAAAAAAAAAAAGAGTAGGATGGTGAGAAACAAAGGCAAAAAGCCCTAAACCACCTTCCTCCCACCTCACCCTTCTTCCCAGGCTCAACTTTACTGCCCCATCCCCGACTCTTCTTCAGGATTCATTACTGCATCATTTTCAGTCCTTTCACAATTAAGTACTTTAGTTTGAAATTTGAAAGGTTCTCAATACGCCATAGAGAGAAACAAACACTGGAAGCAGTTAAAAAGCTTTAGGATCTTTAGTCCCTGCTAGAGATTGCACAGACAGACATAAATTGTTGTTCAGTAGTGAAATGTCAGCATTCTAGGAAAGGAATAAAGAATTTTAATTTCTTCCATGTAATAAGCAATATAACAAAAATATGGCATTCCTGGTAGAGCAGAATATATTTCTTCATAATCTGCATTTGTTCAGGATTCTTCAGCGGGACTTAGGAATTCACCCAAAGTCTTGGCCACTGCAGTTGTCCTTTGGGTGGCTGATTTAGCTTGCAGATACAGAAAAATTTGTACTTAGCATTTGTACTTTTTTTGCAATGGTGCCCAGTGATAGGACAAGAGGTAATGGGCACAAACTTGAATGTAGGAAGTTCCATCTGAACATGAGGAGGAACTTCTTTCCTTTGAGGGTGGCAGAGCACTGGAACAGGCTGCCCAGAGAGGAGGTGGAGTCTCCGACTCTAGAGACATTCCAAACCTGCCTGGACGCCATCCTGTGCAACCTGCTCTAGGTGACCCTGCTCTGACAGGGGGGTTGGACTAGATGATCTCCGGAGGTCCCTTCCAACCCCTGTGATTCTGTGATCCCTAATGATCCAACAGCTGCAGAAGGTCATGCACATGTACCACTCCAGTATTTGATTTACATTGTGTAAAAATTTCCTCATACAGTGCTTTTTGGCAGAAAGTATTATTCCCTCTCTCCATCTCTTTTAAAATGTTTTTGCTTAAGCTGCGTTCCTTCTGGGGGACTTTGACACTCTGTTTATGGAACACCTGAAGATAACCATCCTTTCCAGGAGAGGACAAAGAGATTGATGGATCTTCAATTAAACATTATCATCTTAAAAACATATAAAGACATTTTTCAAAGCTTTCTCATGCCCATCTGATGGTATCTCATAGCCAGAAAAGTTCATCTGCTCCTCCTAATTATTCCTCACCTGAGGTAATTTTTTTTTTTTTTGATATGATAATCATTTTCACAGCAGCTAATTTTGATGCCAGAGACCATGACTTGGGTTAGAGAAAAAGTATCAGAAACAGTTGAATTTGCAAGAATTAAAAGATAGAACTTGTTTTCATGTAAACACCTCTCTAATAAAAATGTAAAAAAAAAAAGGTTTCTACCTTAACCTAAAATGGGACCTACTATTCCAAACCACCTTTCAGCATCAATGAGCTTTTCAGGTTACACACCAATCAAAAGCTAGTGTTCTGTTTTTGTTAAATAAATATTTGTAGAAAGTTAAATTCTCATAAGAATTAATGTACTTCTAACATTGATTAAACCCTTCAGTAAATGCAATTGAAAATAAAAGTATAATTGCATATAACAGCAGTAACAAGAATAATTTACATAACACTGGTGGATATAGAAGATTTTCATCTTTTACACTTACACTGTACATACATTTTCAAGTATGGAAAACACCTTGATGTGTGTGCCTATGGGACACTAACAGGGTGCTGTAAGTTTATAGTACATTTTCTCTTTACTCGCTCTAATTTTCAGGTGGCTTGCAGGAGTAACACTTGTGAAAGGAGAACTCTTACCCGGTAAGAGGTTCTGCAATACCACAGAATTAGGAGTTTTCACAGCATATACAACAACAGAACTCATTTAAAGCACTAGAAAACATGGTTGTGTTTGTCTTGGATATCAAATAATATTGGAATTTACAGGAGTGAAAGCTGATTAGATTGCTGCAGCTACTGTTTTAAAAGAGTAACAATCAAGTTTCTGTTCTAATCTGAGACAAAATCTCTGCTTAATCAGTGACCCATTCAAGTACAGTTTCTTATCAAACTGAAACAATAAATGATATGGCGGTCTTATACTCAGTGCCTGAGAAGTGATTCACAAGGCAATTCTTTGCTTATCAAAACTAAAAGGAGCCCACCGCATTATACAAAATATTGATTGACTTTTGAATCAAATTAAGGATTGGTTGAATCATCTGGGTATCAGGATGATACACAAGTTACTGTCTTTCTAGTAAAGATGGCTTCCTTAACATCAAAATAAAAAAACTTCTCCCATCTAGTAATTAGTGTGGGATGGGACAGTGACAATTAGTGTGGGATGGGACAGTGACACAAGGAAGAACAGTTGGGGCAGTGTTTTTGTTATTTGCACAGTCCTCAGAGCATTTTTGTGTCACTTGCAATGATCAGAACTTACTTAGGTGCACCCGTCCTAAGGGACACGTCACAGGGTATCCCTTCAATTATCCTTCCAACGTTTAGGATTTCCAAAATATATGCTATTTTGCCCAGCAAAACTACATCACTCAAATGCTAAGCAGCACCAGGTAGCCTCTCTCTGAGTTAGTCTGTCATTGCGGAGGCAAGTATGGAAAAGAGACTCCAGGGAAACCACACACCTGTGAGGGAGCACTTCTTGCAAGCCACCACAAGTCATTTCCCCAAGCTGGTGAAGCCAGGAGTGTCAGGACATGTCCGCGTTGCCCTAATGAACATTTAATGAAAACTCTTGAATTTTGTGGACTATTGAGTGGGCAAAAAAAAGTAATAATAATGAATCGCAAGCACTTATTCAACTGACAACTGCAGCTTAGTTTCAATTATTTATAACACTTCATAATGTGCTAATAAATGCTCTGTAGTAGCAGGTCTTGAAAATGTAATGAAGTCCTAGTAAAATAAAACCTCATTACAGCATTCAGCTATTAATTCTGTGTTGAGGAAAGGAAAAAATAATCTGTTCCTATAAACCGTATGTTTTCTTTGTCTCTTATATGTATTTTGTCTGTCTCAATTCTTTATCAATGTTGTTTCTGACTTTTCTGGGTTGTAAGTGCGTTATATTTTCCTTAGTCTAAAGAAAATTTCATTTTACACCTCCTCCTTCCTGCTGTGCCTATCAAAATCTCTTTATCTGAAAGTGATAAATATGAATTTATAATACCTTGAATTTAATTTCCTCTGCCCTTTCTTTATGCCTGCTAGCTCTGCCCATTTCACTGAACCTTTTTCAACTTATCAATGAATTCAAAAGTAGTATAGACAGAAATAGTTATACATGTGAGTGTGGAGTTAGAATTAAGTTTGTATAGCACCATAAATCTAATTTCAAATTAGATTTCAAATTTCTAATTTCAAATGCATTTCAAATACATTATACCAACAGTCCTTCAGTTTGAATGTTCAAGTCGGTATTTATGCTGGCTGCCCTGCCTCAGGGCACTGTCTTAATTTTCCAACTATTTTCTGGGTGCCTAGATATCATCTGGGAAGAATTGTAGAACCAGTAAGAAAAAGACGCTTTTCAGGCTGCCACCCTAAAAAGCTTTAATACAAAACATGGAGCTGCCAAATTCACCTGATATGGAGCATTTCAGAGAAAGTGTTCTGCTCCCCTTTAGCACGCCTTAGACTCTTTTGTCTGATCAAGATCCATGGCCTGAGGGTACCTATACTTATTTTTCTGGAGGACAAGGTCAGACTTCATTTAATTCTTTAAAGCAAACAAACAATTGAGGTAAGAGGTAAGACAATGACTAGACTTCCATGACACTTATCTCTACTCTGTACACACTGAAATATGGTAATACCTAATCACTTATATATTCGAGTCATCAGTTTTTATGAAATACTATCTGAGGTTATGAAGTCCTGCAAGAACAATCTTCAGCACCTTCCACCATAAATGAAAAGAACATTTTGTCAAGCTCTTATTCTCTTATATGTGCATGCTAATAAAAATATTCCCTACTAATGCCACTGAACACCTATGTTCTTTGTAGGATGAGAAAAAATTAGATTGCATTTTATTGAGATTGCCTATTGTGCAACCAATACAAAAGGCTGCATAGAAAGATATATAGAATAGATAAACTCCTCAGTAGGTGTATGCCCATCCTCTTCCTTTGGACTATGTCAGTACACCTCAGCCAAATCTCAAGCCCATTATCTTTTGTATCTGCCTGGTGTACATCTTTCTTATTCCTCTGCCATCTATTCACTGAAAGCATTGAAGTGATAGTCCCTACAGAAGCTTTTTCTGCCTCTTTTCTGTGAATACTACAGGCTAGTCTGAAATCTTAGAGCAGGAAAATGAGATGTAGACTAGAGCCTTGGTATAACACAGAAACATGTTAACAAAGGCTTTTAGTATAGGTAGAGCTTTTACATCTAAAAGTTAACAAAGGCTCTTAGTATAGGTAGAGCTTTTACCTCTAAAAGTTATCTTTCACACCCCATTAAGGAACGTGTTAGTCATATCTTCCCCTAAACATTTGAAAGAGTTTTTGTCAGTCTGAGAAATTTTAATATAACTATAGATTCTCTGTGCTTCAAAATAATGTATTACCAGTCAATATCATATTCCTAAATTATTTAGTAAATGCACAAAGATAGATCAGACATTTGATAATACCAGAAGCTCAGCAGCGGGTAAAATTGATTGAATGCACTTTGAGCATGAATAAAAGAGTTTATGATTTATTGACACTTTGTAGATTAATCTGAGGCCACATTGACCAATGAAGCAGAATACTAAGCCTGATTTGCAGGAATTTCAAGAACATTCCTACAGCAAGGAAAAGGAATTAGATTACACTTCTTGACGTAAAGTGTTTTTGGCAACTTTCAGTGATCTTGAAAAGTATTACCTGTAAACAATGGGGGAAAACCTGTGTTCTTAGTGCCAGATCTTCTAACAATTCTATTATTTCAAATGACAAAGAAAACATTGTAAAAAGCTCAAACAAATAAAAACTAAACCAAAGACAAAATAGTTCTGATTTAGAATGTTATGCTACAAATTTATTTAAATAATTACTAAGTCATCCACTTAGAATCACATAATCATAGAATCATAGAATCATTTAGGTTGGAAAAGACCTTTAAGATCATCCAGTCCAACCATTGACCCTACTCTACCAGGTCTGCCACTAAACCATGTCTCCAAGCACCACATCTGCACAACTTTTAAACACTTCTAGAGATGGTGACTCAACCCCCTCCCTCGGCAACCTATTCCAATGCTTGATAACTCTTTCAGTGAAAAATTTTTTCCTATTCTCTAGCTTAAACTTCCCCTGGCACAACTTGAACCCGTTTCCTCTTGTCCTATCACTAGTTACTTGGGAGAAGAGACCAGCTCCCATCTCACTACAACCTCCTTTCAGGTAGTTGTGAAGAGCAATAAGGTCCCCCCTCAGCCTTCTCTTCTCCNGGTGCACTCAATCCCCTCGTCCAGATCATCAATAAAGATATTAAACAAGGCTGGCCCCAAAACTGAGCCCTGACGAACACCGCTTGAAACCTACTGCCAGCTGGATTTAACGCCATTGTCCACTTCTTATGGACAATGTGACTATCTCAGATTTACCAATCCAGTCTTCTTTGATTTGTTATTGCTCGTTTTGTATTTTATTAGGTAATTTGAGGTTGATACATAACACTGAATTTTCTGATATTTCATATCAACGTTTAAATTTTGCAACTTGATGATTTTTTTTCCCACCATAAGTCACAGCTCTGTTTTGCTCTCAGGGGACAATAATGAAAAGTTTGATTATTTTTCTGTTGTATACACAAAAGATGCTTTCACAACACTGACAGATTCTTTTGTCAGTTTCCAATGAATTTTAGGTTTTAGATTGCTTACTCGAACTGAGCTGATCTAATAGAAAAATATACAAGAGAAATCCCTTGTAACAAGTAACATGGACATCAGGATCCTAAGGGCAGTCGTGATAACAGTTAAAAATATTTGTGATTAAACAGTTTTTATGTTCTCATAGTGTTGTTGTATGGGCAAGTGCTGAAGCACTTTCACAGTGCTGTTAGATAAAAGCAATCCTCACTACATATGTATACCTGTATATGATACATAAGAACATGATATACAAAGTAAGATCTGGGAGTTAGACGCTTAAAACACAGAGTGGGAGTTTTCAATCTGGGGAGATTCCATCCAAAGGGACCAGGACAGGCTTGAGAATTGGGCCCATGGCAACCTCTTGAGAACCAACAAGGCCAAGTGCAAGGCTCTGCACCTCGGTCAGGGCAACACTCAGTATCAATTCAGGCTGGGCTATGCAGGCACTGAGAGCAGCTCTGCCAAAAAGAAATTGGGGGTACTGATGGATGAAAAGTTGGACACAAGCTGGCAAGGTGTGCTCGCAGCCCAGAAAGCCAACCGTATCCTGAGCTGCATCAAAAGAAGCACGGCCAGCAGGTCAAGCAAGTTGATTATACTCCTTTACTCCACTCTCGTGAGATCCCACCTGGAGTACTGCGTTCAGGTCTGGAGCCCTCAGCACAGGAAAGACATGGACCTGTTAAAGCGGGTCCAGAGGAAGACCCAAAAATGATCAGAGGGATGGAACACGTCTTCTATCAGGACAGGCTGAGATAGTTTGGGTTGTTCAGCCTGCAGAAGAGAAGGCTCCTGGGAGACCTTATTGTTGCCTTTCAGTACTTAATGGGGACTTACAAGATGGGGACAAATTTTTCAGCAGGGCCTGTTGCAATAGAACAAGGTGTAATGGGTTTAAACTAGAAGAGGAAAGATTTAGACTAGATAAAAGGAAGAAATTTTATACAATGAGAGTGGTGAAACACTGGGACAAGTTGCCCAGGGAAGTGGTAGGTGCCCCATCCCTGGAAACATTCAAGGTCAGGTTGTACAGGGCTCTGAGCAACCTGATGCAGTTGAAGATGCACCTGCTCCTTGCAGGGGGGTTGGATTCGATGACCTTTAAGTTCCTTTCCAACCCCAACCACTCTATGTATATTCGATGAAATTGTACTTGCCTTATCATGCATGTGGAGTCCCCAGATTCTCCAACAATAGGAACCATCTTGTTTGGTTTCAATGTTTGTGTCCAAAAGATGTTATTAGAAAATCTTAAAGAGGAAATGGGGTAATGTTCCTACCTCATTTGCCTTATTTGCTTGAGGCTATTTTAGTTACTCAGTCTAGAGATAATTTATATGATACCGTAAATGAAGAGGAATAGGCATCTCAAAAGCTGTTAAAATTAAAATACATAGTTTGATGTTAAAACTAAATAGTTTGAACTTTACTTTTGTATGGGATTAAAATGGCAACATGACAACATTGAATTGTTATTACGTAAAAGACAAAATTCCACTGAATTATGATTTTCTAGGCAATCCTGAATATATTAGCTCATGATCAGCATCTTAAAGTCTCCGTTAGCCCTAGTCAGATGGCTTTTGCCATCTTTGTCTTGCCAAACACATGCCATATCAGCACTCAAAGTGACACAAACCATGGTGATTGTAAAAGAACTCAGACTGCAAGATCATGGAATATGATAATACTGGATTTTTTAATTTAATTGCTAGAAAAAGAATCTCAGTAGTCATGAAGCATGATGAAATGAAAGAATAATAAAATTAATCCAGAGGAATATTCTGTAAAACACTAATACCTGTAGAGTCAAATTTCAGTGTCCTATCAATATCTCTTCTTTTAAATGTCTTATCCTTTTGAGGTAGAATTAATTAAACTTCTGAGCCATGGGTGAGCTCAGGGAAAAGGGATGATTTACCATGAAAACCTAATATAAGCTAGAGAATTTTATAATCCAGTTGAGAAAACCCATATACACATGTTGTAATTATTCAAAAAACCAGTGCACTATTCATGGCTATCTTTGATGGGTAGACAAACCGTAATCTAGATGTTTTCCCCAGCAAACTGCCCTCAAGGACAAGGGAGCAGAACAGAGCTGGCAGATCTTTAAGGATGTTTTCCACAGAGTGCAAGAGCTCTCAATCCCCAGGTGTGAGAAATCAGGAAAGGAAGGCAAGAGATCAGCATGGCTGAATTGAAACCTTCTGGTCAAACTAAAAGGCAAGAAGGAAATGCACAGGCAGTGGAAGCAGGGACAGGTATCCTGGGAATAGTATAGGGACGCTGTCCGATTGTGTTAGAATGGGGTCAGGGAGATCAAGGCACAGCTGGACCTGAACTTGGCAAGGGACGCAATGAATAATGAGAGTATCTACAGGTACGTCAGCCAGAAAAAGGTCAAAGAAAGTGTACCTTCATCATGAGCAAGACTGGCAAACCAGTAACAACAGATGAGGAGAAGGCTGAGGGACTCAACAATTTTTTGCATCAGTCTTCACTAGCAAACTCTCTCCCCACACCTCTCAAGTGGATGGACCACAAGGCACGGACTGGAGGAGCAAAGTCCCTTCCACTGTAAGAGAAGATCAGGTTCGTGACCACCTGAAGAACCCAAACATACGGAAGTCTATGGGACCTCACAAGATGCATCCTAGAGTCCTGAGGGAATTGGCTGATGTAGTTGTCAAGCCACTCTCCATGATATTTGGAAAGTCATGGCAGTCAGGTGAAGTCTCCGGTGACTGGAAAAAGGGAAATATTGCACCCATTTTTAAAAAGGATAGAAAGGAGGACCCTGGGAACTACCAACCTGTCAGCCTCACCTCTGTGCCTGGGAAGGTCATGGAACAGATCCTCCTCGAAGCTATGCTAAGACACATGGAGGTCAGGGAGGTGATTCATGACAGCCAGCATGGCTTCACCAAGTGCAAGTCCTGCCTGACTCACCTAGTGGCCTTCTGTGATGGAGTGACTACATTAGTGGACAAGAGAAGAGCTATGGATGTCATCTATCTCGACTTCTGTAAGGCCTTTGACGTGGTCCCCCACAAGGTATCCCTGCTCATTGCAGAGGAGGTTGGACTAGGTGACCTTTAAAGGTCCCTTCCAACCCAAAGTATTCTATGATTCAGTGATTCTATGATCTTGAAGCTCTGAATACTTTTTTGAACAGAAATTATGGGAAAGTCCTAAATGGAACAGATTTATATTAGAAAATGCTGTCATGAAGTAATTGAAAAGTGACACAGATGAATGCTGAACGAAGAAGATCAGACATGTACCAAAACTATAGCGTATATTCAATGTAAAACATTATTATACACCATCATTGCATCAGGGCACTAGAGTGGGGGAGTAATTATTAGTGAGTGCCCTGAAACCTACTCTCCTATGATTCTTCCCAAGTTCAAGTTTTCTGGTTAGCTTTTTTAAGGGTATATCTACAGACATATTCATTGATTCTGTTTCCTTCCTAATTTGCACCCTTAGCCAGAGGGTATCTCATCAATAAACTAGGTAATTGTTTTGCACTAATTGTTAGAAAGAGTTGATTTTAATTTCAGTAACGTTCTTAAATACTGTGAACATAGCTACCAACTACACACAAATAAACAGCTTTATTCTTTATTCTTTATTTTTCTCTCATTGTTACACTGAAGTCCTTTACTAACATCATAATTATGTCATATATATCATGTTGGGGAAATATTTTTTTCTTCTTTTAACGTTTTAGTTATCAGCATTAACAGGTTTATAGAGATCAGCCCCCAGTGTTATGATACAGTTGTAATTTAGAAGCTGATGACCATTATTTCACTATAAGTCTTTCTTGCAGATTTATGGTGTCATAAACCTAATGGTGCTTTGGGGATGCTTTCTAAAGTCAGCAGCAGGAACAAGGGAAATGTTGGAAAGCAAAGTGTTGCTGGATAGTCTAGAATTTTTTTTCAGTTTTGAAGGGAGAATTAGGATACCTATGCAAGTGACTGATACTTCTGGGATATGGCATATTGTGGGCAATATTAGTGCAAACTTTGCCAGTGTTTCTTGCTGATACACTCTTTTGTGACTTATGCTCTTCTTGTCGTTTCATGCCTCCCTTTGCTGCTGGCAAAGGCTAGCAGTTGTGCCATGGTTTTCTGAAAGACTGAAAAGGTTCCCTGGTGTTCAGGTTCACCACAGGTGGCGGAAGGTTTGAAAACAATTGTCTGCACCACAATTCGTCTTTGTCGTGGTTTGGGCCTGACTGGCCACTGAAACGAATGACACGTGCTCTCCCCCACCTCTCTGTCCAAGGAGAGGAGGGAGAGAGAGAGAGAGACTTACGATTTTAGAAGAAACTAAACTATTTTAATGAAATATTAATAATAAAATAATAAAAAGAAAATAATGACAATATATAGAATATATACAAAACCAGTATTGAGCTCCCAGGATGACAATCACATCACCAGCAGGCACTGGGGAAGTCCCAGACTGGACTCAGTGACAGACAGGAACTGGATTCCAGATCTGGATTCAGGAATGCACAGATTGGCCTCAAAGGCAGATGAACAGACAGAGTCCTCCTCGGACTCTCACCATTGAAGAAAGAGGGCTGACCCTTTGATCCCTCAGCTTTTATACTGAGCATGAGGCAGATGGGATGGAATACCCTGTTGGTCAGTTTTGGGTCACCTGTCCTGTCCAATCCTCCCTGCAGGTGTGACCCCTCTACGCTTTTCCACTTCCGACCCTCCAACAGGGCAAATAACGAAGCTGGCTGGCCTTGGTTGTTATAGCTGTAAGTATAGGCAAGAACCTCTCTGCACACCATTCCTTGGCATAAATTACAGCTAATCAGGTCTTATCATTCTGAGAACGAACCGTGTGTCCACAATATGCTGTGAATTTCAGAAAGTTTCAGAAAGTTCAGTTAGTTAGAAGAGGCTTAACTGAAAAGTAAAATTAATGAACAGGAAGTTGGTTCTGTTTTACCTCAAACCAGGACAGTCTTGTAATAATATCCACAGGAATGTGAATAAGGCATTGCTTATTTTCATTTAGAGGTTTGGGGGTTTCTTGGTAGATTTTCTGTTCTTAATTTCCCTGATAAATTAGAATTATTTGTGGACAAAATTACCTATTTAAAATTTATATTGTTCATGTATGTAGCTTTGTGTTTAAACAATGCTGAAGGGAGTTTATATCTCATATGCAAAAATTCCCCCACAGTCAGCAGCATAGAAAAAGATTAGAAATGCAACATAAAATTGGAATTTAGTAACAATCATTTTTGTTTGATTTTGAGAGTGGTCATAGTTACATAAGTAGTAAAAACATTATAAATATTTTTCTACATTACTAACATTATTTTATGATCATCTGTATTCTTATCTGATTACTTGAAATGTATAGAAAGGACATCAGTCATTAGCTCTGAAAAAAATGCATTGCCAGGCACACTTTATGATTTTAGAAACAAGATAAAAGCTTTATGACTCAAAGAAAACAATCAAATGCTTTTTTGTAGCCACAAGCATCATATTTACTTAAAGGATTGTGACTGTAAAAGCAAATATCTCGTACAGGAAGCTAGGACAAAAGCTGTCAGAGAACTGGGTAGTAAATAGCCCTGAAATTGTTTTCTCTGCTTCATTTCAAAAGCTTAAGGCGAAGAATGTTTGACCTTTTACAAATGGAATGGTTTCCTGCAGGTCACGGCGCTGTACTGAGTGCTGCTGGTTATGTTCGACTTGATGCAATCGTTATGAATGGTAAAACTCTTGCTGCTGGCACAGACTCCTGCATAAGGAGGATTTCTAAACTGGTGACATTTGCTTGTTTCAGTACCAGAAAAGGTGGAATATATCTTTCTGCTTCCTCTGTTCAGTTGTATTTCCAGAGTTTTTTGACAGGGGGAGCAATTAAATGGTGTGATTGTTCAACATGACCCAGAAAGCATGAAAGGGTCAAGGAGAGAAATGTCAAATGAAAAAAAAAAAGCTCGTTTCAAACTTGTCATATCTGTAGTCTATTAGTTGTCATCTTGGCATATTAATGAAATATGAAAGATATTTCTATTAAGCCCTATATTACAAGTTATTAATATTTTAATGAATGTCATATAAGCTGTAGGCTAAATTTTGCTCCCAATGAGAACAATGGGAATTTTTACTATTAATCTCAACAGAATAAGACTTGACTTGACCTTACAGTCAGCTATAGCCAATTTATCTCCTTTACTTCATTAATAATTCTTTATGTATACTGCTTACTTTCCACATAGCCAGTATGTAGGTAAGTAATTCACTAAAGCTACTTTTTTTCATTTTCTTGTGCTTCCTTAAGACTCACTTTTGCTGTGACCATTATAAAAGTCAAACAACCAGGTTGTGCAACAGTTGAGAGTATTTGAGAGTACATATATAGGTACTTTACCAATATTAGGAATTATAGACTTATGCAGTACCTAATCAACACTGCCAGGCAACATTTCTTCCAACTTTTTGTCTGTTTTCACCATAATTTTATTACAAGATCTCTAGAGTTACTGTGGAAACTTCCAGGAGTAAGATAACTTGTGTTAAATGATCCTAACCCTTAAACTGCAGGACAGGTGCTATCATAATAAGCTCCATAGGGGTAAGGGTAACATCAAAATAAAAGGTACATGATAAAACCAGGAATTTTTAAAGATACTGTAAAAGACTTAGCTGAGTCCATAGAAACGTGGTTAGAAATTTATAAGAACCAAATATTGGTGAATTTCTATTCTCTGTCATAATAGTTTAGTTATTGACCAGTTCTTTTAAGAAATATTTGTACACCACTACGAGAGCTTCTCCAGTCTCTTGCTGCTGATGATTTAGGATTCACAATCTATTCCCTATATCTAAGTCCTCTAAAAGGCCCTATCTCATAGTTTTGCTTAGAGCACTAAGTTGCCCACTGAGCACAGAAATCGTTATGGTTTTCACTGAAAAATGCAGGAAGAAGATAATTTGTGCTTATGCAACCTGCTCCTTAGGTAGTAACATAGTAGTTAGAGCACTTAAAAATAGAAAAAAAAATTGGCTATGTACCGTGCTAAAAGTGCAATGAAAAAGGACATTATGCTGTTGGTTTGCTTGCTGTTTTGCATCAGGTTTTGAATGTCATTTTGCCAATGGGCTTTCTTCTGGAGAAAACCAAACAGTTCTTTCTAAGAAGAAATCTCTGTATGGCTGAGGGAATGGCTTGCATTTAGGTCCATTCTCTATTTGTTGTCAGCTTAATCCTTGACAGCAAAACTCCCATAAATCCAAAAACTGTTATGTAAATTGGCTCACTGATGTCCACTGAAAGTCAGGAAATACATGTGTGTGTCTCGTGGCCAAAAGATAGCCCTGGCAGTCATCACTTCATAACCATGCACATAGGTATGTAAAGACCATCAATCACAATGAACAAAAGAAGCAACATCAGTTTCAAGATGACGTTACTCCCTCTAGGAGAACAGCCTATCCCATGCCTTCACATTCTCAGACACAGCAGTGGCACAGCTGCCTTCCCCATCAACACAGCCATGAGATCCATGTGTAAGTCAGTGTAGGGCAATCCCAGTCTCATTTAGCGCCTCAGTACCAATGGGGAATCTAAATGTGATGACTGGTCACACAAAGTCTGTGACTGCTGCTGAGGACCACTCAAGGATCTATAAAAAAAGCTTTGACTTTCACAGTCAATAAATTTTACTGTAACTCAGCCCATGGTATACACCAGCCCTTAAATGGCTGGTTTGTAAAAGAAATGTGTTGGAAACTCGAGTTGGAAAACTCGAGAAAGTAATGAACACAGTTTTGGATGCTCTGGTCAAGACCTGTCATATCCTGAAGGTTTGAACCTTCGCCCAGATGGCTAGGTTCATCTGACTTGTGAGGATAACACAGTAATGGGCCTCAGGTACTGGCATGGTTTCCTAGTCACATGCATGAGAAAAGCAACAGAAGTGGCATCAGGGACAGAAGCATTGGAAGTGGCAATATAAATAATAGGCTGCACGTTTTTTGCAATGAGGGTTAAACAGAATTTTCCAGCGTGTATTACGTGTGTTAACCTCAGTGCTAACAGAATCACGTGCTATACATTAGGCATAATGACATGTAACCCTTCTTCACTAGGTCACTTATGTTCCAGCGTCCTTTAATGTTTACTGAGAGGCTCTGAAAGAAAGTTATTTATTGGCAGGTTCACATAGTAGATACTGAAGACTAATCCTCACTAAAACACTCGATAAGCGGCTGAAGCAACTGAAAGTCAGACAAGGAAATGATGGGCTCCCTTGCATCTTGCTGACCTCTGTACTTTTTTTGGCTTAGTTTTTTATACCTTCTCTTGTCAGTATTTTTCCTCTTGCATCCTGTTTTATCATAGTCTCAGCAATTACACTTTGTGTCCTGCTTTTCTGACCTTATATGGTTTTAGCTCAGGTACTTCTTCCTTCATACCAACTTTCCTAGCAAAATTAAGCCAAGGTCCCCCATCCAGGCTGCACTGAATTAAACCTTAAATCAGGGACAGACAGCCGGAACTCAGGGCTGAGGTTCAACCAGTGAACATGGTGTATGTTAGAAAGACTCCAGGCTACATAGATACAGAGCTCAGTGGAAAACTGTTCCACCTGCCATGCACAATGGATGGGGCCAGTGTGATCGGGTACATGCTCACCTTCAGCAGTTTGTACCTACTTCAGCCTGCAGCATCGGGCCTGGCAATCAAGACAATATAGATGTTTTTTACCCAAGGTCTGCCTTACCTTAAGGAGGCTGAATGTCATTCATCTTTCCCTCACTTACTTTGCTAGATACTGTAAAAGCATCATATACTTAACACACTCCACTTGGTGTTTAGAGCACTGAAGTAGCTTCAGCATTGTGAAGAATCATTCATGAAGTCTGGCACTTACCTTTTAAGTGCTGCTGTGCTTGGTGTGAGGATATGCATTTATATATACATTCTCTCATTGCGTCTCACTGGTGAACATAGATATTCTATGCAATAACATGTCGCAAAAACTGTATCCTCAGTTTAATTTTATTGTCATTCTTGTACTTTAGGACCACATTAGAGAGGTTCAGAAGTCCAAATGGTAAGCTATTACTAAATGCCACTGATTGCACATGGAATTATAATTCTGATAAAATGGAAGAGTATAGTTACACCTCTTAACAGGCTGGAAAAATACATTATCAGAAATTGCAATGGTTGAAAAAATGAAGTACTATAAAGAATTTTACAAAAATGAACATTTCAGTTAAAAAACTAGGTAAGTAAAAAAATCAGAGATTAAGAATTCCGGAATGTCTTTCTTATATTTTCTTAGTTGCTTCTCTCAAGAATTAAGGCATTTGCATCCCAAGTGATCTTTTACCCCTTGCAAATTATAACCTGGTATATCGTGTGAGTCTTTTTTTATTGTAACTGAGTAAAGATAAAAAATATATATTTAATGTGAGTTATTCTATTGATTCTTGGAAAAAATATGCATATGTCTTTCAGAGAATCCAACCCATGAGTTACAAGGAAGATTTTTTTTTTTTTTTTTTTTTTTTTTTTTTTTTTTTTTTTTTTTTTTTTTTTCCAAGTGAAGAATCTCTAGAGGATAGAACAAGCTTTTAAACAGAAATAGCAAAATAGAAAAGCATTTATACATACTGTCCGTAAAACATTTTGTGTATAGAAAAATATATATCAACCAGCTGTCTAGTGAAAAAGATTTTCACTGAAAAGAAAATGTACTCCAAAATGTCATGTACTCCAGTTTCATCTCAGCTCAACACACAATATAATTCCCTGGACAAATTTTGTAATTATAGTTAGTCATTCATTGTTTTTTAATTAGCAGTAACAATGTTCACTTTCTGCTCTACCTCTGTAAGTTACGTCTGATGCATGAGCTATGACAGTAAACATTAATATGGCGCTATCTGATAGACAGACTTCCCAGCTTTCCTTTCAAATGGGGTAGTTAAAATAGGCACTTAGGAAAAATATTGTTCCCACATGTGACTGGCAAAAGTAATCTCCACGTAACTCTTAGAAACAAGATTGTTACAACTACCAAATAGAGCTAATAACTGCTCAGAGAAAAGATTAATGGTCTGGTAGTTGTGATTTTGAAGTGTTGCAAGTACATGATCATAGCTAAAATGTATGGGTGGAGTGCTAAAGAGTATCTATACTTCTTATTTAATTTAACTTACTATAGAAGTAGTTTTGCAGAAAAATGTAATTATAATTACAACAGCAATACTACACCTCTGTAGTCAAAAGGCTTTCAGTGTTTTCATTAAATACTTCTGTACTCATGGTTTTCAAACTGGGCTACAACATGCACTCTGGTCATAATCTAGCACATATAATATAGGGGAAAAAACTCTTGTAATTAGAATAAAAAACTTCAAGAAAACAAGATTTCTTAGTTACAGAAGACAAAAGAACAGAAACATCTACAATTCTGTTGCCTTTTATATCCCTTCTGTAGTTCTTTCTCAGTAGTTGTCAAAAAAATCCAATCAGAAATATCACCAAATAAACGGAAACCTGTGTGGCCTTTATCCCACATACTGTTTTGAAGAGAAAGCACCAGGGTTAATATCTAAGATTAAATATAAGTCCACCAATGGTAGTGAAACTTTCTGCCAATAACTTAGTAATGTAATTATTTCATTCAGATCAGACAGTTTACACGTGTACGAATTTTATGTGTTGTAATGTGCAAGAATGGTCTGGCTGTACCTTAATACTACGTTCTTTTTACCAGCAAATATTGTAGTGAGAAATAAGACAGGAAAGAAATGAGAAAACACTGAAATCTTTATACATCATTTTCCTAACTCAAAACTGGCTTTAAATCATACATTTTTTTTTATTAGTTATCTTTGACATGTTTACTCCACTAACTAGTCATTCTATTTGCTATTCCGTATGTGGAAATGTTGTCCTAGCCTTCAACATGAAACTAATACCCATGGGTTTTAATACCTTTTACAGATCATTGGCATATTCTATAGGCATATCCTATGCAAATCATATCCTATAGGATATGCCAATTGTATAGGTTGCGATACTGGAATATTTTTGATGCAGTTCATGCATATGCTGAACAACTTGATTTAGAGTTATTACTCAAGTAGAAATAAAATCCTGCTTTTACAAATATTTATAAATATATTGAATAACATAAAATGATATACTGGAAATTCTTTCACATAAATTTGTGAGCAGAGATGTAAGGGATTGGTCTATAATTATATCAGAAAAAGGAGCCCTGTGGCAATAATTATTGCCATGCGCAAAACCTTAAGACCCCACATATCTCTGTGTTCACCACTGCTTTTTGACCCTGTCTTTCGTAATCCTCTTCAGACAGAGAGCAACTCTAGCAATCTCCAGCACATCAGCAACATCAAGGATGGCATTGACTTGGGCATTGTGAATGGGAATAGGCTGAAGACCTGCAAAAAGAAAACAGAGGACCTTACATCCGCCTTCTCAACATTTTGAATATTTTCCTCCTTGAGAATAATCTTTCTGTCTCTGAAAATCACAGATGCCAGCCTGGAGCAAGGGCCAGACTCCAAGGTTTTTCCCTCTGCCGCCACCATTCTGACTTGGAGGATACATGAGGCTATGGCCCTTCTCATGCTTCCTGTTTCTGTCCCTCTAACCTTGAGCTTTGACTAGGCATGACACCAATTCAACAGGAACACTGAAAAGTGCCCCTGCCATGGTCTTAGCTGCTAGGCAAATCCTTATGAACAACAGGAAATTTGAGGTTGGAAGGCAAGGTGTCTGACAGTGCTCCCAATTCTTAGGCAAGTATTTGTTAAACAAGTTTATTGTATAAAAAAGAATCACAAATCCCTGTCCTTCAAAACATTACCTAATCATTTCAAAGCAGCATGGGCTTGATGTTGACTGAAGATTAGACTATGGGCTGTGAATCAGGAAAGCTAGTGTAAGATGTCTCATCCCTTCAACAAGTAGTGGAAACAGTATGGTCTTCAGGAACTTCCGCATCTGGTATTTCCACTGGCTAACTCCTCTGGCTAGCCTGGTCTCCATACCTAAACCAAGTTCAACAGTAGTAGGCTACTCATCCTGAAACAATTACAATTCAGTAGAAGGGTATAAAGATCCCACACCCAGCTGGAAATAGAACGAAAGGAAGTCAATAAATAGGTGGGGGTTGTGGAGAAGGAGGAGAGGAGCAATGTATGGAAGCTGTGGGGTAGTGTAGAGCATTTGTACCTTGAAAGTGGGCAATTAAGAGTTCCTATGGACTATTTGGGCATTCAGTGTGGAAACTGTTCACAGGACAACCAGTAAAATATCCAAATTGAATTGAAATATTTAAATACTATTTTGGACATATAGATTATATTTTTTTTCCTTAAAGTCATGCAAGAGATCGTCAGGGATCCTGTAATACAATGAAGAGTAATTGTAAAACCAATCACAGTTAGTATGTCAGATTAAAACAAAATCTGGTTTTGATTTGGGTTTGGTTTGTTGGACTTTTTTTGCGATTTCTTCTGCGGAAGGTGTTAATTTGAAAATATAAATTAACAATGGGGTTAGTTTGACTATTTCTTTAAATTAGTAACTATTTGACATTGGTCTATGTAATGCACTATTTTATATATGCTAGAGATCTATTTTCAATATTGTTGAAATACTTCAGATCTTTTATTATTTGTTTTCTTTTAACAGAATGCATCCTGATCCAAATATGCTCTTTTTATTCCTAAGAAATGTGTCTTATTTTGTATTAGTACTGCTGTAGTCTAAATTCTAATTGGTAAATGTTTGCCAAGAAATTACTGTGAATAATGGTGTGAATTATCTTCTGTACCAAGATTTAAAGAGAAGACTGCAACAGCTGGCATCCTCTGTGGTTTCATTTGTTCTGGGCACCTCAAATCTGAACAATGAATGAGCATAATTTATACAGAATGCATACAGAAACCTCAGCCTATCAGTGGCGTGGCAGACAAGTTTATCTGCTTTAACTTTAAAAAAAAATCATCAGTTCTGATAAGTTACCCTATCAAACTTTATCACTTTTTTCTAATAAAAATCTGCAGAGAGCTTGCCTTGACAAATAAAAAATAGCATTAATAATTCATTCAAAATTTAAAAAATATTTTCTTGTACTATTTTAGATACACTTTTAGAGAAAATTCCAGAGACTTTAAAAATGTCACTTCTGAAGTCATGTCATCAACCCTTAAGTGCAATTTTAAAAGACTGTAACTTACTGTGCAACATCTGCTGCCATCAAAGGCTAACAATATTGTTATGTATATTTTCTGACATATAATTAAAATTCAAATGTACTCTAGATATATAATTCAGTTTACTTCTTTAAACTTTATAATTTAAAAAATCCTTCTTGAGGAATCTTGAAGTAGTTTTTTACAGAAAATGAAGAATACATTTTGTTTACATCAAGGGTAAAAGAACAGTTTTTCAAATTACTATATAGAAACTTCCTCCTTTAAGTAGCATTTGAAAGCACCAGCTAAACTCCCCAGAAGAGAATCAGGAAGTTTAATGTCCTAGTTTGAGGTAAAACAGGACCAATTCTGTTCAGTAACTTTACTTTTCAGCTAGGCCTTCTGTAACTGCTGAAATTAACAGCATGTTGTGCAGAAAACTGTTCACTCTCAGAGTGATAAGACCCATGTTTATAGTTGATGCCAAGNAGGCAGAAACAATTGGAATAGCCTTAAGTGTTTTTCTTGAAGCAGTTCTATAGTCACTCACTTTTAATTTCAGATCTTTTTCTTTGATATGTACTTTGATACCCATTCCCAAATGCCATTCATTCAAAAAAAAAAAAAGTGCTGTTTACAGTGACATATTGGCCTAGGATTTTAGTTTGCAAATTATATGTAAACATTGGGAAATTCTTTTTAGCTGCACTGGAGGTTCTTCTAAGATAAGCTTTTAGATATTTTATTTGGTATTACTCAAGAGGGTGCAGGCAATCTGCATAGATTTGCTACTGCCTCTTGAAACAATATGAAGAGACAAATTCAACTGCAATGTCAGCAAAGACAGTCAACTCCCTCGGTGAACTTCTGACTTAAATTTATTTATAATTTGGCTTTTCCTCCCTCCTTTTCAAATACTTTGGATAAAATATGAAGGGAAAATAAAGATTTCATTATTCAATTTGATTCTGCACTGTTAGATTTAAACTTTTTTCTGCATCTTTTAGGACCTATAGTAGGAATGGTGACCTGTTGTGCTCCAGTCACCTGAGGTCTGTGAGCATTTTCAGTGTGGTTAGGCAGCGTTAAGTGGCAAACACTGTGGCTGTGCTAGTAGTATGCTGTGTAACCCTGTTCCACAATGGAATGGGTTATGGATGGCTGTTGCTTTTGGTGTAAGCCTTGTCCTGAGCTTTCTATCCCAGTTCTCCTCTTAGATACGGAATATTGTCCTGTGGAGTTCACATAAAGATATTCATGTGCTCGGAATGGAAACTGCTGCTGTACTACTGTGAAGCCTGATATTTGTCCCATGAATGGTCTTTCACTGCTGGCCTTTTGTCCATCTGTTGTCAAAGTGCTAAAAATAAAAAACCCTTACCCCTCACATTTACTGTATTTAAACTGCTTGTTTAAAGTGGTGGGGGTTGTGGTTGGTTGGTTTCTCTTTTTTCATTCCTCCAGTCAGGCAATAGATACATCTTTGATGAATTTGTTTGGTTCCGTTAAACTAGTGTTTCTATGAAGCCTGAATTAGACAAGCAAACAGGTAAGGAGGAAAGCTAAAATTGTGAGAAATATTTACAAAGACAACATGTTAGACTACATGCACAGCTTATGTTTTTATTAAAGAAAGAGGGGATCTTGAGGTAATTATTTTGTATCTTGTCTTTACTACTGTTACCTTCTTTGCCTCCCTGTATGCCTTCCTGAAACAGCAGGCCCTCCGTTTCCCACCACCTCTGCAAACATTCATGATTCCTCCTTGCGGCACAGCCTCCTTCGTCCTTCTGACCTGCTGCACTGCCTCCAAAGACATTTCTGTTCTCTTTTGGTGTTGTGTCATTAGCTATGTATCTGGAGTATGTGATAAGAATATGAGATTTTCATCCTAAATTTGGGAAATGGAGTTGTGCAGGGGAGAAAATGGGATGCTGGAGATACAATTCTACTTGGCCAATTAGAGCTTCTGATTAAGTTATGCAGAAGATAGGTATACCCATAGGGTTGCATTTTTAGAAGTTACCACTTCTATATCGAAGTAAATAGGAAGTGAGACTAGGGAAAATATCTCCTCTTATATAGATGTGTGGATTGCCACAGAAATCAAAACTGGTCTTGCCAATATCTCTGTTGGTGTTGTATGACTAGATTACTTTTGAGAACGTTTTCAGTAGGATATTTTCTTATGCAAAAACTGGAGATGTTTTATGCAGAGATCCAGCTGTTTATAAGAAGACTTTCCCTTTAGTTCTACAAAATGGATATCCAGAGTTCATAAGTTATTTGTTGGGCACACAGATTGTATCCTGGAGGAAAAAAGATTGATCCTGTCATTGTCTAAATAATGCAGATACTTGGATTTACCATTCTGTGCCATTTGCAGTAACAACAGGTTGGATCCCAGCAGTAAGGTTTCGTGTGGGAAAACAGGGATACGTCCGAGTTCTGATTTCCAGGTTTGACGGATTTGCCTGTTAATAAACATCTACAGATTATGGCAGTTTTCACCAACCTTTTAGAACAGTATGAATACAGGATTATTTTTTTGTTGTTGTTGGACTATGTTTTAGGTATGTTCTTATGAGAAAGGTAGGGATTAATTTTTGTGTTAGCAAATGTTTACAGAGGTTAAATGTTTTACGCATTTCACGGGGTTTGAAACATAGAGATGTCTCTGATACATATTTTCCCTTCAAGAGGGAAATCTGCATTTAAAATTTGACCAGCTGTTAAACTGTCTGTTTCTTCAAAGCCTGATGTACCTTTTGAGTTTGGTCCCTGCCATATGCAGAATCACACATGTGGTCATAGAAACACATCCTTTCAAGTTGTTTTCCAAGGCAGGTGCAGATGATGTTTAAAGCATGTCTTTTCATTCTGTTCTCTGAGGGGTTGAATTCTGAAAAAAAAAAATATCTGATTTTAATCTCATGCACTATGCAGAGAAAAGTTATGCAATATATTTCAATTTTCAACAGTTTTTCCTAAGGTATGCAATTTCCTCCTAGCCCCCAATTATTACTCTCTCAGAACTATTTTAGTCTATCCCATCACTGATTCTAATAATGTCTAGTAGCACTTAAACAGGAATCAGCTAAGTTATAAGTATTATTGAGTAAGTCACATATATATCTAAACTTAGGCTTCAAAAAAATATTAGAAACATCTTTAAAGGAACATGATCAGGGTTAAGCAGCTCACACTTTGACAGCCCACATCTGAAAAGAAATGTTCTGTTTTATTGAGGAGTATTTTAAAAACATAAAATACATTTTGGAGAGGGAGAAAGGTCAACTTTGCAAAGTCCCTGTAATGTTTCTGAGGTAGCTTACGTTAATGACCCATATCTAACAAACTTCCCAATAATCCTGAATAGGAACCTTGCTTAACTTTCTGTTTCAGTTTATAGTTTTCAGTTAAGCACCATTTCATTCGGTAAGATTATATTATGGTACATATAAAGTACCTCTGCCAGTGCTTCATAAAAGCAGTATCTTCATCGCATTTTGTGTAATGGAAGGAGGTCTTCTTTGCTAATTACATGCAGAACAAAATGGACTAATCAAATTGAGTTCTGGACATTGGTCAAACACCCTGAAGAAAATACTGGGAAACATAAGTGTTTTTCCAGTATAGATGGCATCATTCAAAGAAAATTCAAAGCTGTTTCTTTTGCATACAGAACATGCCATTCTCATGATTGGTTTGAATACTAATTACCAAGAGGCTCTGCATTTGTTTCATATGGCATATGCGTTTATCTTTATAATGTATGACTGAGGCTAAAATTTTGTGGCGCCTTCTATTTTTAAAGGTTTTCAATTCCATATGTATTCATATGTAGAACTTTTAATAAGACTTAATTTTTATTGAAGAGAAATTGTTTATACTTTGCTTACAAGTAATACAAAAATATAATGAAGTAATTTAAAAGCAAGGTTTTTGTTATTAAAACTATAGCTCAGAGCTCTCTGTAAAGTGCTTTGAAATTTCTTAAATAAATTCAAGTGACACAAATGCTTACTGTTGAAATGTGTGGATAAAAATAGAAGCCTTCAAAAAAAAAAAGAAAGAGGCAATAAATACTGAAATTATACAGGTGTTATTGGACATTTGCAGTGAGATTCACCTCAGCTAACTCAGACATCTGAAAGTTATTTGTCTAAACGTAAATAGTCAACCCAGATCACTGTCATCTGTAAGAATTAGTGACCTCTGGGACCACGTAAGGAAAATACACACCTTTAGAGGGAAAAATATTTCCTTCAAGGATTAGCATACAAGACAGGTTCAATGAACTGGAACTACCTTTACCTCCACTAACTGTACAGATATGTACAGTGACTAATTTAGATTTAGACAACTAACACTTAAATGTTCAAAATTAAATAAATTTCATTCTTATGTTCTGATACTGTACTTTAAAGAATGTTTTCCATGCATGATGTCATTTACTATGCAACAGTGATGCAGAAGCGAAGTGATCCAGTCCTCTTTCATTCATTCAGAATGCAGTAGTCTCCTCTGATCTGCACCTATTTGGAGGTGCTCTTATAAAGCAAATCATCTGAGAATCTGCTACCAGTCCTGAGATTTCAGGTATATGGTTCTTGTGATATGAGGACTGAACTGTCCGAATTTCCTGTGCAAGCTTAGTCACTGAAATAATCCCAGAACCATGATGTTTATACAGCAGCATTTGGTATCTTTCTGTTCTTATGCAGGTTCAGTCATTCAGACAAATAGGCCTTTCATTCTGTCAGGTAAAGGAGAAATGCAAAGGGACCAACTATAAAAATTGTGTTTCTACCTTTTGTAAAATCCATTTGCTCCTTGTGCCAAATACTTGAGAGTGAATTTTGTGGTGGTCAAAGTCAAACTGACCTCTCTGTGTTTTGTGAACTTGCACTCATTAGAAGGAAAATGCCACGAAAAAATTTGCAAGAAAGATAAATAGACACTCTCAATTTACTCTTCTTATCCCTTTCTCTCACTACTGCTTTTATCCTGATTGGCAGAACAGACAAAGCATACCCTTCAAAGCCATAAACTGTTTCAGCAGACTTTCTTCCATGTGAGCAGGTGAAATATATCTTGTCTGAAGACAGACACCAATCAGAAGGAAAAAAAAAAGGAAAAAAAAAAAAAAGAAAAAGAAAAAAGAAATTTCAATGCCATTCTGTTCTTAGATGTAGCCCTAAGCGTTACTTACAGCACTTATAGCTTTGTTTTAAAAAGTCTTGGCTAATGCTGGATCACAAAAGATGGCATCATAGAACTTTATTTCCCATAGATATGATTCATTGCTCTTCTCCCTGCTATGTCTGAGCAGAGCAGTCATTTCTTTAGTCCCAGCCCAATTAGATGGAATGCATAGAGGACAGTATGTGAATTCTACTGGTTTCACTTTCCAGAGTGAAGAGGAAGCATGTTTATCTTTCATGTTTGAAGAATAATTGCGAAGGGAAAACATCATGAAAAACATGTACTTTTTAATTAAATTACATTTTTTGTGTCTTCCTCTGAAATCTTAAAAAAAAAAAAAAAGCAATGTTAATAAGCAATTCTTTATAAAACAAAATGAGAAAACTATTATTTCACATATTTTCTTAGGCTGCAGAAACGAAATATGGGAAAATACATATACAAAATTGAAACAAAATCTTGCAGTCTGGGGGCATTGTTCCCAAAACTGATCTAATTATTATAAGCTTTCCTAAGAAAACATCCAGCTCTCAGGGGAACTCACACATTCCTGCAAAAGGCAAATGTTACTTCACTAAGAAATAAATTGTTGAAGTTTAGGAATTATTGTAAATTCCCTTATTCCTTTCCCTCCCTTCCTTTCCCTCCTCTCCTCTCCTCTCCTCTCCTCCACTCTCCTCTCCTCTCCTCCACTTTTATTTCCTTCACTTTTATTTTCAGATTGGAAAAGCAGAAATTGCTTGGAAGTGCAATAAACTAAGGATATGTGTCATGATAGCTTCTTATTCATTAATTTCTGGATGATTTTTGCATGTAAAAAAAGTTTTGTCATAGAATCATAGAATCAATGAATGGCTGATGTTGGAAGGGACCTCTGGAGATCATCTGGTCACATCCCCCTGCTCAAGCAGGGCCACCTAGAGCAGGTTACCAAGGACCATGTTCAGGTGGCTTTCGAATATATCTAAGGATGGAGACTTCATAAACTCTCTGGGCAACCTATTCCACTAGTTAGTAACCCTCAGAGTGAAAAAGTGTTTCCTGATGTTCAGATGGAACTCCCTGTGTTTCAGTGTGTATCCATTGCTTCTTGTCCTGTCACTGGGCACCACTGAAAAAAGCCTGGCTCTGTCTGCTTTACATCCTCCCTTGAGCTGTTTGCATACATTGATGAGATTTCCCCCAAGCCTTCTATTTTCAAGGCTGAAGAGTCCCAGATCTCTCAGCATTTCTTCATATGAGAGATCCTCTTTTCCCTTAATCACCCTTGTGACCCTCCAGTGAACTCTCTCTGGTATGTCCTTAGCACTCTTGGACTGGGGAGCCCAGAACTGGACAGGGTACTCCAGATGTGGCCTCATCCGTGCTGAGCAGAAGGGAAGGATTCCCTCCTTCAAGGTGCTGGCAACACTCCTCCTGTTGCAGCTGAGGATACCTTCAGCCTTATTTGCTGTAAAGGCACATTGCTGGCTCATGGTTAATTTGGTGTCCACCAGGATCCCCAAATCCTTTTCTACGAGTCAGATCCCAGTATATACTGGTGAAAGGGGTTGTTCCTTCTGAGGTGCAGGACTTTGTATGTCACCTTGTTCAACTTCATGAGATTCCTGTCAAACAATTTTTCCAGCCTGTTGAAGTCCCTCTGGACAGCAGAGTGACCATCTGTCATATCAGCCTCCTCCTACTTTGGTGTCATCTGCAAACTTGCTGACAGTACACTCTGCCCCATCATCCCGCTCAGTAATGAAGATATTAGAGGACTGGACCCAGTATTGACCCCTGGGGTACACTGGTAGTTAGTGGTCTTCAGCTAGACTTTGTGCCACTGATCACCACCCTCTGAGCCTGGCTGATCACAGTTTTCAATCCACCTCATTGTCTGCTCATCCAGCCCATGTTTCATCAGCTTCTCCATAAGGATCTTGTGGAGGACAGTTTTGAAAGCCTTACCAAACTCTAGGTAGACAATGCACTGCCCTTTCGTTTACTTAGTGCTTCTTCCCATGTTAGCATGTATCAAACCCAAGTAATTTTATGGCCTGGGCTGGATTGACAAGCAAGGTCAAGGAAAACAGAATCTGTTGGAAGACATAGGTTTCATAGCAAATTATATCCTTTTTAAATGATGTTTCTATAAAGGTTACAAGAGATAGGAGGACCCTATGTTTGCCTGGTAGCAGAAATTGTTTCCTAGACCTCATATTTTGTGGGTGAGTCCTAAATACACTTAGATGTGAGAGAAATGCTGCTTATCTTCAGAAATAGTGTTTGTTCAAGGTATGAATAGAAGTGGAACTGCAGCTGTACAGGCAATATGACTGATGAGAAGCATCTTGAACCGTGATCCTAAATCCTACTGCAGTTAATTATCTGTTTTTGAAGCTCTGAGTCTCAGCAGACAGAAATTAGGCACTGTTGCACTGAGGTTATAGATGTCGAAGGCTACCCCAGAGTCACTTCAAGGCCCAGAGAGATAAGATACTGTACTGTAATTTAATGCAAGACAAACTAGCACAAATCTATTATGATAAGCAAAAAATGCAAATCATTTTTTTCTAATGAATAGTTCTCCATATGTAAACTACCATGTATATATTGCCAGATAATCTATTATTTCCACAAGTTAAAGCTCTTTCTTTTCTAAAAATAGGTATGTACAAAGTTTACTGAGATCTGTTTAATTCCTTTTGTTAAACAGACTGTAATGTAGAATCCTGTGCCTATATTTGTCAATGTATTACTAAAACTTGTTAATTAACCTGAAAAACATAAGCATGACATAAGACAATTTTGCTTTATTAAAGTCTGTTAAGTTCTGACTTTCCTATCAGTTCTACCATGAAATGACAGTTGAATACAGCTTTAAATTAAGCACTTCATATGTACATATTCTGGAAATATCTTTATTCATATGTAAGCCTGAAATAACCTATAAAAAAAGGCTCACCAGTTAAAAATTGTTCTCTTGTCTTTTTTTTTTTCTAACCAGTGTTAAATAATGCGTAATTTGCCAGGAAATGGTAGAATGTATAGATATCACTAGAGCTAGCTGCTGGATTAAAAATAACAATTTATAATTCTGACTCTTGAATTTATACAGAACCTCTATGTACACATTTCCTTCTGGACACAGTAAGATTTAAGGATGTTTCACCTGACCAAGTGACATAGATATTTGTTTATTGTTATCTTGTGTACCTCCTTTTCCTGTGGTTGTTTTAAGCGTACAAGTACAGTAAGATAAGAAATGCTGAGCATCTTACTGACATAATAAAAGCCACCAAGTTTTTGTTCTCAGACTTCTTCAATATGATTATGCTTTCAACAGTGCTGGTAATGTACCCAAAGATATTTTTTTTTCCTTATTAGTAGCACCTTTGGGGAACATTAATCTTTGAATAATTGAGAAACACTGGCTAAGCTGTTAGTTTTAAATGACGCCTTAGTAGCTGTCATTTAAATTGAGAGTTAGAGCTGTAATTGAGAGTAACGGTCAGAAGGTAACTACTCTGTTGTTGAATTTTTACTGCTTTATTAAATTACTGATCTGATGCAAGTCTGCACCTGGCTGTGATGTATAATCATAAGCTATCTGAATCTTTTTAGCACAGAAGGGCAAAAATTGTAATTTTAATCCTTCCTATCATAAAGCTTCATATTCTGGTTTGTTTTGTTTCTGCTGCCCAATTCTGGATGGATATGTGGATGGATATGCTTTCTTTCAGTCTATCTATCTGTCATCATGTCTGTACAATTTGCTGTGTGACCTTCAATGTGGGACTCCCTCAGTTGCTTAGACCTTGCAAAGAATCAATAATCATTTCTTAGACAGAAGGTAACTAGAAAATACTCTATACGGAAGACCTTCCATATTGTGACACAAAGCCCAGTGCTTTTAAAATTTTTTCAATGTTGCTTTGTTTTGGTCCAGTGTTTTGCAGAGACATGTATATAACTTTGAATTATTTGAATTAATTACTATAGTCTCATAATGTTATGCAAAATGGAGGAAAAGACACTTATTCCTTAAATTCTACATTGTTTCTGTGTGGCATTAAAAATGACCATTCTTGAAGACCTCATCATATTTGCTCTTTTCACTAGCTATCTGTGGACATCATATAATTCTTAAAACTGCTATTTGTGTTAAGTTATATTTGTAGAGGCATTTATACTGAGCATTCTGTCAAAACTTAGTATTTGACCAGATGAGTGCTGACATTTGAATGCTTTCGCTAAAATAACTCAGGTTGACTTCAGACCTGCATTTGATAAACAGAAGCAGATGTAGAAATTACTAGGTTACCGAACTGAGTGAAAACATGGGTGCTACTGATTGTTTTTAGCAGTAATGGTCTGAACTCTCTGCTTATTAATGTACAATTACTTGTTGCTACATAGGAATAGAAACAACAGTAAAATTTAGTTTAATACTCAGGCATAATTTTAACATTAAATGTATGCTTCATAGCCCTCATTTCAAATTTGGTTTTATCTGGGCTACAATTCTCTTTTTAGGACATTTAGTCATATACTGCCAGATTTTCAGATCTCTCCACTAAATTTGTAGTTACTGTGGCAATTAACAAAAATAAGTTTAATACAGGGTCTCAAATTAAATTAAGCAATGTAATGTGGTAAGACTTACCAGATCTGCTCATTCTGTGACACTATTTGCACAGAGGGCTTTCTTTCTACACCTGAATAAACCTGGATTCTTTTATTTCCCCCCTTTGAGTCCTTTGAGTTTATACAAAAATAAAATGTCCACAAGTCAGGGAAGATTTAGCTCAATAATCTCTGAAATAAGTGGTATAACACAGGGGATAGTCTAAAGCTCTATCTGACAAAACGTCTTTAAATTATTATTTATATTTATATTGATGTACTAGATGGAACCATTAAACAAGACCTTTCCTATTCAAAGCATTAATTGTTAGGGCAGAGTTCCATGCTCTGGGGTTCCAGAATTAATGTATCATGATTGCTTCACATTAATTTCAGTAACTGTGGAATTTGGAATAATAATTAAACCTTTTTTATGTTAAATCTGTTAAATAGCTCAGTAATCAAGTGTGTATCTCTGAGGGAGAACCATGTTGTCAGTTTCTAACATATAGGAGCTGAATATCAAAAAACAGTTTTCCTCTATCATATCATATTAATTATTTCAGTAGGGAACGTACGCTGGATGGTTTTGAGAGGAGTCATTTTGGTTTTTATGACTGTAAGCTTTCTTTTGTGCAAGCAAGTACTGAAAATAATAGCGAGGTTAAATGTGGATATACAAGATGGGCTGGAATCTATTTTACATGGACTATCTCTTGGTCCTTCCAGAGGTTTTTGTGAAGATTAAGTTGATCTCAAAGAAGATATGATCCTCACTGTCTACTGAGGAGGCCATAGTTCAAAGAATGACTGAAGGTGCTCAGGAAGTTGATATTTTGTGCCTCTAACTTTTTTTTTGTTTGCTCCTCTTTAGCACCTGTGGTCATGAATATTCTGCTTCCAGTAACCTCAGCGATCCTTCCCATTTGTGCCACAGGTTCAGGTCCCTGCTCAACACAGTGCCTCTCTCTTTCCTGGTCCAGAAGTGACTCTTCAAATGGAAGGCTGAACTAGATGACCTTCCAACCAACATTTCTGTGATGATATCACTTTCTTTTCTTGGGATTACCAAGGTAATGATAATTTTAGCTGATTTCTAATGAAAAAGGATGAAAATTTCTTCTATCAAGACATACCTGAGTCTGATGAGATTACACTTGTTTCTAATTCTTGGACCAGATTCTTCAAGACATTGCAGTCACATTTTGCAAGTATTAGAAAAGAAGAATACTATTTGGACCCCTTTCCTACTTCCAGAGTGGAAATGTGAAATATCACTGAATCACAAGCTGCGGTGTATGAGAGATTTTCCTTTTGAGTACAGTTTGAGGTACACTGTCTGCCATTGGCAATACTTCACAGGAATTGAAAGTATGAATATTTTGTGTTTTGGAAAAGCTGTGGTCAGAGTTCTCTAAGAATAGCTGTGGAGTGCTTTTAGACCCGCTCCCTTGTCTGTCAGGATATAGAGATGCCGTGTTTGATTGCTACATCATTGTACACTGTGTGTTGCTGTAAAGAGATGCAGTCCAGGGTCCACATCTTTGCTACTTTTGTGGAAAAACATTTGAACAGTGGTACTGGTGATGTGAGTGTTCTTCTAGCCATTCCTAATCTTTGAATTAAGATTCTGGGATAGAGGATAGGATTCTGGGATGTTCTGTCCTTTGTCTCTCCGCTGAATAGAGATGCTGGTCTCTGTTCACTCTTTCTGTTCAGTTTAATGTTTTCAGTATGCTAAATCTCTCTTCAGCGTTCTGGGCAATATCTAGAACTTATTAAAAACTCATCTACTTTTTGTAAAGAAAGATATCATATCTGAAGTTCTTTTAATTTGAAGTCTGCCTTGACTGTTCTCTATTAATCTGAAATGATACCTTAAGGTCATATGGCACTGTGATGGTGACTGTCAGGGAAGAATTTTAAATAAATTAATAATATATAAACATCTCCTGACAGTTTATGTTTTATGTCTGGCAGCCTGGACTCTAAACACAAGGCCTACTAGCTGTTCTAGAATTAACCATGGTAATGCCAAAGGGAATATATTAGATTAAGTGTTGGCTTCGCTGTCATTACTGTGTAGAATTATTTTTTGTTACATCGTTTATACATAGACTACCACCAATGCATTACATCTTAGCTCTGCAAAAATACTAGTAACTTGGATACAAATGTTGCTGGTTTTCTTTATTTTGAATTATTCTCTTGGCTTTCCAAAATAATATCTGAAAAGGAATACAAGCAATTTGTTAACACAGCACAGGCCTTGTAACTGCAAGACATCACAGAAGCTTGCATTTATTACCAGCTGTACACTCACCATTTTCTCCTGAATGTTATTTTCATAATAGACAGACATAAAGAAAACCTATCTTTCACACTTTAATGGAACATGACAGTAGCAGTTAAGCCTGCATAGGAATAATTATCTCTACCCAGCATCACACTCAAGTTCTTCCTTTGAATTGCAACTAAACTGATAGCCATTCTGTTCATTTGCAACAATATAGGTCTATCTCAGCCAAGACATCTATGCAGTTGAAATTATTTGCCAGTATTCCATTTTATATTTCAGTTCAGCTTAGTACTGCATAGCATTCTAATTTAAAAAAAAAAAACAAAAAAAAAACAACAACAAAACCAACCAAACTTTAACCATACAGTACCAATAGGATATTGGGAGGGCTGACGGAGAAAAGAATGTGTTAACAGGGATTTGCCCTCAAGTGAGACTGTTTGTATTTAGGTTTTATTAGGATTGATAAAAGACCTGTTGCTACCCAATATTTTCAACAATCATCTGAAATAATGAAAAAATATGAAATAAATTCCTGTAAACATACGCAAGTGGCATACAAAATGGAGGAATGATAAACAATATTGGAAAAAGAGCTGATACACACATTGATATGGACCATTTGGTAGCTGATTAAGGTGTATTTTAACATTGCCATATGTGCAGTAGCTCATCTAGGAACAACAGTTCATAGGATATATAGTCTGTGACCAAATAACTCATCATGTGTCCTCAGCACAAAGCTTTGCCAAAAATACAGGATAATTTCAAATAAAAATAAAATACTGGGGCTCAAGAATAGATAGTAACTTTACTGTTATAAATGAGTGCAGCTAATATTGGAGCAGCACATACACTGTCAAATGCGTCCATTCTTAAAAGGATGCTAAAAACCAGGAGATGTAATCAAAAAAGAGAAACAGCAATACTTTAGAATTGTTGAAAGGGTCTTAAAGCATGATATGTGGCATCTGTACCTTTACAAGGAGAAAAAGCTAGGTTCTGAAATCTTAGCAATCTGTGAGGAAAAGGCATAACAAGAACGAAATCCTAGCAGCTGAAGCCTGAAGCCAGAAAAAATGAAATTTGAAATTAAGAAACATGTTTCGAATAGTGAGGGTGCAAAGCTGCTCATACAAAATACCAGGTTAAGTGGTGACTTCCCATTTCTTATCTTTAAATCAAAAATTTGCCATTCCAGAAAAAATGTTTTGATCAAATTGATCTCACAGGTATGAAGTGCAATGACCTATAAATCTTTCTGGCTCTACACATTATTGATATTAATCTGTGGAAACTACATGAGTAAACATGACTGTACACGTGGCTTTATCAGTGTCTAATATAGAATCATAGAATCATAGAATGATTAGATTGGAAGGGACCTGAAAGATCATCTAGTTCCAACCCCCTTGCCATGGGCAAGGATACCTCATTCTAGCCTAGATTGCTCAAAGTCTCATCCAACCTAGCTTGAACACTTCCAGGGATGGGGCCTCCACAACTTCCCTGGGCAACCTGTTCCACTGCCTCACTACCCTCACAATAAAGAATTTCTTCCTGAGGTCTAATCTAAATCTACCCTCTTCCAGTTTAAAACCATTACCCCTCGTCCTATCACTACATGCCCTTCTAAAAAGTCCCTCTCCAGCTTTCTTGTAGGCCCCTTTCAGATACTGGAAGGCTGCTATAAGGTCTCCCCGGAGCTTTTTTTTCTCCAGGCTGAACAACCCCAACTCTCTGGGTCTGTCCTTCTAGCAGAGGTGCTCTAACC
>VYXH01007563.1:109468-142647 GCA_013397275.1 Burhinus bistriatus
AAAAAAAAAAATCCCCTGGTACCAGAGCTATCAGCAGAAAAATAAGAATTTTAATGAATTGTGCTCAGACCCAAATGGAAGATGTCAGTGATGGAAAAGCAAACGTATTTTTGTTTATATTTTTCACCTTGGGGTAGTAATATTAATTCAAACTAAGCAAAAATATACTATAAATATATACAAAGGACTACATTTAAAAAAAAAATTCTAGGATTCTGTCATTACAGCACAGTATGCTGCAATTTGCTTCTTCTTGCCTGTCTCTTCCATTATAATTTATGCAGACAGCAAAGTTAGAAGCTTCCAGCTCCAACCTAAGCTTGAATCTTACCTTTTTCCCTGGATCAAAATATAAAATGAGTCATCGGGGTATGCTTACAATGAAGACCACAACAGGCATACCATTCCAGCTGTACATTAGCTCAGATGCAGTCTCACTGCAGCAGTGTGGCAGATTACACCTCCCAGACTTGCACGTGCAGCGCTGGTATTGACTCTAATCCTTGAACTGACTCACTTAGAGCTAGATTGGGTATCCCTGCACAACACTGCCTACCTGAGGTGCCAACTCCTTAGCACTGACCTTGTGAAGATAGTGACTGTTGCTTGCCCACAAAGAAGAGAGGTCCTCTCTGCTCCATCCAGAGCTTTGGCAGGCAAAGCACTAGGGCAGACAGTACTCCCGCTCGACAGCTTAAGTAGCTGAATTGCATCACCATACAGCACCCAATTATCTCTCCAACTAAGCATCAAATGAAAAAAGGAAAATTAAAACAATTTTCTGATGACAAATGTCAAGATAGCACCAGTGGTGCTACAGGGAGGTGGTACACAATTTTTTGTGATATAAAGAAATGTCTTGCCCCATCACTGAATACTTATGGGAAAACTGTACGTCATATAGTAAGAAAGAAAAATTGTTACATTTCACAGAACTGGGACTATGAGGCTGTGTCTGTATCTTTGTGACAGCGTGGCAATGGTCATTAATCATATTTTATTTAAACATTGTTGTGATATAAATCTGACTCATTAAGTCCCTGACGGATCAGTTAACTGAGTGTTCAATACCACTGTGTAACTAATATGGCTGAATATGATACAAAGAATGCTTTCATATGATACAAATACTTTCATAACCAAAAAAGCAGTATTATTCTCTCTGATTTTTCTTTTTTTCAGTGGTGTTTTTAAAAGATATTCCCTCAATATGCTACATAAGTTTTGCCTATGTTAAATCTATTTATAATTTTTAAAAAATACTGGTGTAATCATGTGGTAAATATTCCTTGTATTTGTGCAGGCAATCAGCTATAAAATAAGTTCATATTTTAATGTCTAACATACCTAGGTTGGCTGCCAAAGATTTTGGGATATTCTGCAATGGTGAAATGTGGTTATATCCAATGTGGATTTTGGCCCAAAGCATGCCTGAGGCAGTAGAAATCAATATAGGGCCCTAGATTTTACTGGGCGCATGGTGTGAAGCAGTGGTTAAGAAAGAAAATGTGAATTCTTAGATAAATAGAAAGAGGAATAAAAAATGGAAGTACAGAGCTATTTTTGATTCTCTATGATATTAGTGAGACCTGTAGTGTGTTCTGTTTTATGAACTCATCTTAAAGCAGCGTTGACATCTTGGAAATGGCTTTAAAAAGAGCTACAAGAACAATGGAAGTTCTGAAAAAAAGCCTTTACAGCCTTTACTAAACCAGCTCAATCACTTTAGCCTAACAAAACAAAGGTTAAGAAGCGACCTGATTATGGTCTATAAATGCAGATACTTCCAACACTGGAGGAAAGTTTAATTTATCAAAGACATTAGAGACCTAGAGTCTGAACATGGAGCATAGGTCAATTGGACTAGAAATGGAACATGCATTTTTACAGTGAATCATCAACTAATCAACAGAACAAATGACCTAGATGCTTGATAAATGTTCAAATAAAGATTAGATGTCTTTCTGAAATATTCGTCCTAGCTGAAACAGTAATAGCGGTCTTGATGTGGCATTCAGGAAAACCAGATATGTTAACATGTGAGTCTGTTAATACCATTGTATTTAGTCAGTTCTGCTTTTCTTTCTGTGCCAGGACTCCTGGCCCAGTCTGAAATCTGCACATACAAGGTTTTCTTGGACTGCAAATGAAGATTGCCTGTCTCATGGCCCAGGGTCTTTGGATTGCTTCTGGGGGCAGATTCACTCCCTCACTGCCGCTACAGTCTCTGATTCCACTGTCAAATACAAAAGTGAGAAAAAATCTTGATTGCAATCAGTAAGAAAGGCTGACAAGCTAGTCTTTAGGACTCAGGATATACCACATAAAATTGTCATATGGCATGTGGGAGGCTGTTGTGCCTACCCCTTGGGCCTGCCCTGATTAAATATGCTCAGAATAAACCACCTCAGTCTCATGTAGGTAATGACACTGAGCTGAAAGTGGGAGAGAAATATCTCGGTGGTGATCAAGTCCGACGCGGAAATGACAGAGCCTTCTGATGGGTGGGACAGAGTCAAATTACTCTAAGTTTCACAAACCAGAATTGTACAAGACAAGATAGTGGTAGGCAGGAATGATGGACCCAGCAAAGCTGGGCATAACTGAATCTGTTTTCAAGAAACTGGTAAAGCACAATCTCAGTAACCATATGCTGACACCAAGAATAGCCTGTTAATTACCTGGTAGACCGCATGTGGAACAAGACCTTATCCTTATCCCTCAGATAAAAAAGAAGTCTCAGCGTGGGATTATGCCTGCATTAAGACTTCCTTTACACTAGTGAAAAAGAGTATAAAAGCTGTTATGTATATGAGAATCAGACCCAAATGTTACAAGCTATAACTTTAAATTCATTCTTCTAGAATGCTCTTTGTGTAATATGGCTAAAGCCAGCTTCCCTTTTAGAGTAGCACACCCTATTAGTGTTCCTAATGGAGATTTTTGGGTTTGATTTGCCATGAGCTGTGGAGCATTAGAGACACCACATATTTAGACTGTATCTAAAATTTGGGACATAGGAACATTTTCAAGTGCAGCTCACCTCCACCTCAGAATGAAACCCAAGCACACACTATCAGTTTCCATATCTTCTGCCCTGTACCTGAGTTTCAAATAGAAAGAGGTCCAGTGCTTGAGGACTAGGAGGGAACTGCAGGGCATGCTGGTGAGCCCCTGATCTGGACAGCCAAGGAATCAAGACCAATTCAGGCTGCCCCACAGCACACACCCACAGCATAACCAAAGTGTCTTTGGTTGTGCTGGCAGATCCTATTTCTCTTTCTGCTGAAGACTTCTGTAGAAAGGTGACTGCTTTGTATTTATACCTTGTGATGTTTCATATAAATCCAGGAAGGAACTTGTGTTCAAACCTGCTATAAGAAAATATCCTTTCAGCACTACTGTGTTCAGCAGACGAGCATATCCATGCACTCAACTAAAAACAGACGTGCACTACATGAACATGTATTGAAAGAACGTTTACTGAAACAATGCAAAAGCCCAGCCTTAATCTTACAGGTGTGGGTTTTGTGGAGAACTTAGGAATCTATTTAGCATTACTGCTGGGAATGTAGAGACAGTGGAGGGTAGGCGAAGAGATTCGGTTCTTTTGCTGCTGGTTTTTTTTGGCAGATTTTGCTTTCAGTGTAAAAAGTAAATGGCACCTTGCAGGGGAACAAGTTAAAATTTTAAAGTTTTTATGTAATTACACATTTTTTAAATGTCTTATGAATACCTAAGTGTAAATGAATCTAAATTATGTACAAGTGTTATAAATAATTATTGACCGGGTAACTGTCTTTGTTGCAAATCAGTTTCAGGATGAAACATTGTTTGTAAAACTCATTTCTGGAACTTTCATTTCTGGAAGTGCAGGAAGTATTAAAACAACTTTCCTAGTAGACTTTGTTCTATAGTGTATTTCCAAACTTACAAAAGTTGACAAGACATCACTGTCACCCATTTTTAGATAGTCACTATTTATTTGTCCTAGGAACAGAGACAGAAGATTGAGGACAATTATGCCTTATTTCTCGACTAGAAGTTGTGGAAAGTGTAGGAGATTTCTTGAAAAATGTCATTCACCATACTGATAGTCTACAGGTTATCACGGCATTTTCCTTTTTTTTCCCTAGGATCACACTAGACTTTTATTTTATTTTTTACATTTACAATGGTAGCATACAATTTCTAGCTGGACTTCTTTCTTCTGAGCTGCACTGTCTCTCTTGCACTTTCTTAGATCACAGGCAGATGAACCAGGCAACCTGAAAAGACAAATACCACTCCAATGTGTATTTATTACAACACAGTAAAATTGTTCTGCATATCGAGCTTAGCTCCCAATATTGTTTGGACAAAGGTACTCACTTGAGTAACATTAGAATAGAATGTCTGCCATGGCTGCTTTCATGAGACCGAGGGATGTGTTTCAGAATCTGTCCCACATCTCTCTTTTACCTACACCTTTCTATTCTCTTTACTGGTTTCTATCTCACTAATTCTAACTTGCAATTTTCTGTTCACACCTTCCTCACTCCTATTTCCCCTATATATATACTACTTCTTTTTCCCATATTTTGTCTCGTGCTTTTCTTTCACCTTGTCTTCTGTCCTACTGCTGGTCTCCCATGGAGTTAGATGGTTCCTTTTCTTCCTACAGTTCAGTCTTTAAAACTTTAAAAATTACTCTGGTATTGAACACGGCTATGAATTATTTACATAATATGTCATCAACGGGTGAAATTAGTTACCAGTGAAATTCTCTTGATATAACTGAAATTGTTTCTACATGGAGCAACAGGAAGGCTGGCTTGGTATTTTAAATATCATAGATACTTTCACCCTGGAGGATAACAAATCATAAAGGCACAATTAAAAAACACAAGAGAAAATGCAGGTTGTATAATGAAGTGATTTTCTTTAATAAACAAGATAAAGACACATGTGCCTCGAGTTCATTCCCAGTAGTACAAACATGAGCAAACCAGAAAAAATCATGACTTGGTATGCTCCTTTCCTTTGATTTCCCCAGGCTGTAATTTGAACAAATTGGTTTTAGGGGAAGGCATTGTGGGTTTTAATATAAATTATGGAAAAATCTGAAATGTGGGAATTAGGTGAAAAGTATATTTATTTAAATTTTAGACAAACACAAGACAAGAGATTTAAGTTTTCCAATGTACTGTATCATAAAGTTGAGGGGCTGCTGAATCTTGGAGTGAGACATTCCAGATCTTTAAACAAAGAAGTAAAGAGAGCTGCTCCTCAGCATACAGCCTAATGTAAATCTACTGGGTTTGTTACTAGTGCTCCACTGAAGAAAAGCAGAGAAAAAACTTTTCTGTATGCATCACTTAGGGTGAACAGAGTATATTTTTCTTTTTTTTGTAGAACACCATATATATATGTATATCTGCACTGTAGATTCATAGCATTACCATCAAAAGCAGGTTTTTCCTAAAGGAGACGCTCTTGATAACACTTCATGTCTCACAGTGCCAGGGAGTCTGAGACTGCTGGTATAAAAGTAGTCCTCCATTTTATGCAGACTGTTGTGGGATGTTCAGTGACATTAGCAGCAGGGACAACTTTGCCAGGTCTTCTCCAAAACCTGCCCTATTTATCTAACTACAGAAGTATCTTGTATAAAAGCTATTGGTTCTAGGGACCCGGGTATTTCAAAGCTTCTGCTATACCCCACAGAGCCATCCGCTGTGCTTTCACACTCTACACTGATTGTCAAAAATGCTTTATGAATAAATCAGGAGGCAAGGAAAAAAAAAAGTTAGGCTTTATAGGGAACATTTTGTGTTTCTCAGAGGAAAGGGAAAAGGAGTGATGTTCCAGCCCATTAGGCTAGCACAAAGGCACATATAATTTTTCACCTATTTAAAGGGTTGCAAGAACAAATAAATTAGTAAAAATAATGAACAGACCTGAAAAATCAGCACACAACAAGTGCTCACATTAATTCTAGCTTTTATGTTTCATATACCCTTGGCCCCTTCCACTTCTTTCCCTTCACACTGGTAGTATAACCAGAGGTGTGATGTCCTTCACGATCAGAGCTTGATTTCTGATTTCTGACTTTCAGAGTCAGGAGGCAGTGAATGTTGATTCCAAAACCAGCAAATCGTGCGGGTTGTGCATGTGCTTTTCAAGCGGTGCTTTTGCCTGTCTTGGGCTTTTAGAAGCACAGCTGTCCAAAGCAGTGATTTTCAAGCGGTTGTTTCTGGATCCTAAGGTTATAGTTTATTGGTAAATTAAACAGCAGCAGGGCCCAGGACTAAAGATTGGTATATGCTTGTTCCTGCTGTTAAATTGCTAGTACAGTCTTAGGCATGGTTTGAGGTCCCTCTCTCAGGGACATTTCCCAGTGGGTAGCCAGGAGGTAGCCACACTATATGGGAGGAGGGTGAGAATATTTTGCTTAGGGATGCCAGCTGGCTTCAGGCCAACTGACAGTCCTTGGATCATTTTATGTATCAGTATAGATTTAGTCCAAGGACTCAAGGTTTGTTACTCTATGTGCGTATATAAAGGGTAACTAACAAAAAGAAGTTTATTGTCAGAAGACTAGGATTTTCTGTAGATTTTTAGGGGATGTACAAATAGAAAAATAGCAAACAGTAATGCACAAGAAGTTAGAAAACATTAACATTTTTGATTCTGGTTTTAGTGTGTTTCCTCACTATATGCAAGACATCTCTCAAAGCATCAATATTGTCTAACTCGGATAAATTGTGTGAACATACAGTGTCTCAGATGAGAGACTTGCAGAAAAATAGTGCTTTAAAAATATATGCACACACAAATATATATAAAATATAACTCAAATTTGAAAGATGGCATATAAACATGACGATCTCTGTTCTTTGCTATTAATGACCAATTTCTATGTCGGTGAAACAGAGATAATGCTGGTCTTTTCTTTCCCTTATTTTTTGTCTCTAAGGTTTTGTTCCTCTATGTCAAGTAATGAGGAAAGACTAAGGAATCCCAATAAAGATGTTGGAGAATGGAGTAAAACACTAATATTTTTTTAATAGAATACCTGGACTTCATTTATATCACTCATATTTTTGGTGGAAGACCATAGAAAAACTAACTATAACAGTTAAAAAAAAATGTAAATATGAGGTTAAAGTGAAGCTATATTGTGATAGTGTACCAGACATGGTGTTTGATACAAGACAGGTGACAGAAGATAAAAAAAATGCGGTGGCTTGAAGATCCAGACCTTGGAGCCATTAGTTAAAGACCAGTTCTGCAAAAGGTAAAACAATGTCCCGATAACTATAGAGAAGTCTCCCATGTTTACTCAGTTGCAGGGTAGGAAGTTGCCAAATTCCACAACTCTACAAAAAATAAGGTAGGTAAACATAACATTCAAAAAAGGAGGAGAGTGAATACCAGCATTCACTGAAAGGCTTTTAATCATGCTTGGTACAATTAAAAGCTTCACTGAGATCACAGGAAGAGATCTGTGAAGTAAGATCAGAAGTAAGGAACAGGCTGCTGAACATAAATCACTCAAGTTTTTCATCAGCCATTAACATTTACAAAATAAAATGCTTCTGATATTGCTTGTGCGGGTAGCAAAAGCCATTATCTCCTCATGGTTAGATTGTGATCTTCAGTCTTTTGGTGTTGTTAATGATGGTGTTCACCTCATCTAACATTACACATCTAGAGTCAGGTATCTGCCATCCTATAGTAGAATCCCTACTTGTAATGACTACATTACTTACACAATTATGGCATTAAGCCATTAGTATTTGATCACTGCACAGGAGCAGTTACAATAAGAAGAGGAAAGAGGCTCCTTTTATGTCTTTCTAACTATGGTCTACAAAATTCTCTTAAGAATAAAAGAACAAAACCTCTTCATCATATTTATGTACCTCCCAATCTTTTTTTTTCCCCTGGCAAGGTTATGGCTAGCCCACAGGCACTAAGCAGAGGCAATGAGGGAAGGAGCTGAGCACTGAGGAGGAACAGGGGAAAGGACTGAGGAGAGCAGTAATGTTTCTGGTGAAGGGATGAGCCTGGAGCAGCAAACCAGAGATTTTGGGAATTTCAGTGTAAAGCTAGTAAGTAATACCTTCTCTCCATTCCTTCCTACCCTGCATGTGAGAAGCTTCTCTCCAGCAGCTTCACTAATTTCCAAATAAAAACACGTTATGGGGACCATATTGTAGTTACTCCTTTTATAGATTCTCCAGCATGATGTTGTGGATGAGTGGAATGCACATCACTCAAAGGAGAGAAGCGACAATATGTTTTATTGAGGTAAAATAATAATTTGATGGAGTCCAATAAATTTGATGGAATTTAACAAAGTTAACAGTGGTGTACCAAGGTTCAATAAGTTTGATGGAAAGGTTCGCCTCATTAATTACTTCATGGAAGAAACATACAAAGGAAAATTGAGTTAGAATCGAGTTAGAATGATTCACACAGAAACTGGAAACAAAAAGGATAAGGAAGACCCCCTCGCTGAGTCACGAGGTTCAGAGTGGCCCTCCTTGCTTTCTAAACTCGTTATGGAGCATAGGTGCAGCTAGGTCTAATCTTAGTCTCAGATTCGGACAATGGTTTATATCTAATGGAATTAGCTATAAAAAGATGATATTAATTAATATTGAGTAGCTACATGGATTAGTGATGTTTCATTAGTATTAACTCAGCATGCCATCAACCACTTACCGAGGGTCCATCACGAGTAAGAGATTTCTCCACCTTAGGCAGAGAAGGATCTCTTAGTCTCAGGTAAGGGATCTCAAACCCTGAGAGGTGTCCCTGCTCCAGGGGAGAGTCACCTGGCATGCAGTCCAGCTGCAATTCAGGGAGAGCTCAAACTGGGCCCATTCTGATGGTATTATTTATAGAGTGAAGTAGTTGGCTGCTAGTCAATAGTACAGACAAGATAGATGTCTTCATTTTAGCTCTGCTATCTTGTTCTGTACTTTTGTTATCTTGCATTTTTGGGCTTCAAAACCACTGTTCAAAATATTTTTCTGAGGTAACTTCACTCCCTTGTACATGAGCAAGGAGCTTTCCAGCTCTCAGGTTTACCATAGGGCATGAGGGCTGTTGCTCCTTAGTCAGCCTTAACCAAAGTATGGCTAGCAGTCAAGTGTATCTGTCACACATGGGAACATCACAACATCAGAAAGAGTTTTGTTACAAGCTCTGCGCTGAAGGGCTAGTGGGAAGACCAAGTCAATACAGTGATGCCAGTTCTCAGGTCATATTGATCAGTTGGGCTTTCTTTCTGTCTCTGCTTGAAAAAATCAGAAGCTCCTTAATAACTTAGAAAGCTAAATATCATTTTCTAAAGGGATTGAAAACCAAGTTTACAAAGTGTTTAGAGTGTTAATGAGGCAGGAATATTTACTAGCTGCCCTATCAGGAATTATAAAAAGAGAACAAGATTATTATTGTCTAATCATATAAGGAAGACATAGTAACTATAAAGTATTAACTAATTAATTAATTGAGGTGCTTATATATATTTATGTGTTACCTGTATATTAGAAGATTTTTATATATACATATAAGTATATATCTGTCTATGTATGCATATATAGAACAGCTGTGGTTGAAAGGGACCTCGAAAAATCATCTTGTGTGTGTGTATATAAAACTTCATCTTTTTCTGTCTAAAATATATATATACTCTGTTCCCAAGAGGCTACATTTCTTTGAAAGTGATTTGTCTTATTTTTCTAAGTTACTTAGGAGCTTTGAAACCCTAATCTTTGCTAGGTTTCTATGGAAGGTGAGAACCACGGCTTCATAAGTTGAACTACATTGTGATGGCTCTAGCTTCAAGCTTGAATTCTATACATATTCTCTTCTACAGATGGAAAAAGTGAGAGAGTTTCTTTGAGAAAGAAACACTTAAAGGGTAAGTTGTAGAAAAGGCTGAACATTCCTGCAGGTTGCATCCTTGAAAAGACATCTTCTCTTCTGGGTCCTGTTTTACCTCAAACCAGGACATTCGGACAAATTTGCGAATCCAAAGGTAGAAGGGTTGGATACTAAAATGGTAAAAGGAAGGATGATCTTGTAGCGTTTTTAAAGGAGTTCAATAAATTACTTTAGCCCCAAGGCAGTAGTTCTGTTACACAGGAGGTCTTTGCTGTCTGAAATAATTTTAGCAAATGCCATACCATGTTTTAACAAATTTGACATACAGATTTGCAAAGTTCCGTAAATTAGTCTTTAAATTCCAAACATGACATTCATCAACGATTAAACTGTACATTTCCCTTTAAATCACAGAGATACCTGAACACCCTCATGCTGCTAGAGGTGCAACCAGCTTGCTACCACTTAGTCTAGCACATATAGCATGTGTAAGGTCTCAGACACGGCCTTATTCTGAACACGTGGAACAAACCTGCACTGGAGGAATGAAGTATCCTGCATGACGTTGTAAGCGTAGTCATAATATAGCTCCAGCTTCCCTCAAAATGACGTGCATTCATAGGGTCTACCCAACCACTATTTTCAAAGATGTGTTTTGATTCTTTGACTCAGTCTCATAAAATATGACACTCTTGTTTGAGCTAAGTAAAGTGTTTATTCTAAGCATCTCAAATTATTAAAAAAAATAAATGAATGAATGAAAGTGAGATTAAGACCTTGGACCTTGTCCTGGCAATATTTCTGCAAGTAAATTATATGCATCATTCCACACGTGTCACAAAGTTGCATAAGGTTGAGTACGTACTTGAGTCTACATAAAATCAAGTGCTGAATTTATTAACTTGGGTACTTAACTTGATTTAAATAGTCTGTGAGATATTCTAAGACCTGCAGCTCTCATAATTAACTCGTGTTAATATGAATATCTTGCCCTAGGTCATACAGGAATGCAACCTGACTACTTACATATTCACCTCGGTTTTTAAAGTTCGTTTTTTCCATTCCAGATGAATCAGGAAAGTAAGCATCTCAAAGAAAATGACATAGATGTCTGTAATGTAAAAAAAATAGATCTAGTGACATTTTAGGTCCCCAGGTTCTCCTATCTGACTTTCAGTTGCCAGTCCAGAAGTGCAGAGGTTACTTTTAAGTCTTGTTTCTTAACTGTCAGACCTGTGCAGATAGTTCATGTATGCTGAGGTGTCCAAAAATGTACAAAATTCCTGTATTTAGGCTCCTGAATTTAAAGATTTAGTTTAGAAAATCATAGAAATATAAACCTTGGAAATTCAATTTCGTACATATATTTTCTACCACAAAAAGTTTGTTGGTTTTTTTTTTATATCACATAATGATCACCAAAAAAACCCATAAGCAGAAGAAGGAGAACTTGGTGGATTCAGTTTTATTGTAATATGTAGTAGTAGAAGGGAGACTCCCAAAAATCTTGCCTTCATTTTGTGTTTTTTCCACTAAGGATGGAAATTCTCCAAGACACTGCGTGATGGTCTGAGCATATCTGTCTTAGAGCAACTGTAGATTTTTCAATATGTGACATGTATGGCATATTGTTTCCTGGCTTTATTAAGTATTTGCATTTTATTGCAGTTCAGCTTGTCAGTTTTGATGATGGAAATCTTTGCTACATTTGCTTATGTTTGACATTTCAAGGCCTCTCTGTTGGTTAAGAGTATGAAAAAAAATCTTTAATCCTGAATATATTTTCCTTGAAATGGTTCATTTTGGACTGATGAGAAAAACAATCAGGCAAAATCCTGAAGTAATAATAATTTTAACTGTTTTAATTGTCTCACCACTTACTGACTGAGAGCTCACGCTTAAGCGACTTATGATCTAGGCTGCTTTCTGGTTTGGAACAAAATTCTGAAGTGTCCTATAAAAGATTTCAAAGATTGCTCATGAAATCTGTTACCTGCAAATCAATACATTCAGCACCATATCAGCCAAATATTAGATCATCAGCTTCAGCAGGCAATGGGTGCAAGCTTTTTTCTTTCCTGCTCAGTGGAATAACAGGCCAGAGGAAGTAAATATTCTGTGGTAAATTGTAAGAATGTGTCTGTGGGTCTTGAGAAGCCATCACCACTCTATTCCAATTTCTATTACATTCTGCTTTTTTTTGTTTCTGTTGTGTTTGTCTAATGATCTAGTCAATATTGTCACAGTCTTTTAATTTCTTCTATTAGAAAATAGAACAGAAAAATGTATGTGTAATGTTCAGTACAAATGCTTAACTCTGTGTTAACTGCAAAGCAAGCTTGTATTCTCCCAGTTCCTGTAATCAGCATCCTTAAAAATGGATGTAGAGTAGCAGCAGATGAAAAGGAAGGTTATAATCCTAAAGGAAAACTGAAAAGAATAATGCAACTGATAAATCACACCAGAACTGGATCAAACAGATGAATTGTCTGCATCAACACAAAAATGATGGAAAAGATAAATCAAGTCCCTAATGGAAAGCAACTGGAAAGGACTAAATGTTTTACTATGGATTAGAAGTGTGAAGTGGAAAACATCAATGAATGTTTTAGTAGGTATGACTGGCCTTTTTTTGTCTTTCTAGTTCATGGTTATTGTTTGCTGCCAGATTGAACTGAGAAGGAAAGCAGCAGCTTTTTGTCTTGATGCCTTTCCAGACACCGTAATGTCTGACCGAATTCAGATATCCCATTCTCAGTTGTAATACTACACGGCTGCCACCACTTTGCAGGGAAAAACTATGTTGATACTAACAGGTTACACTAGTGTAATAAGCTAATAGTTTGCCTGTTTCTTGTGTGCCAAAATCTGATCTGATGAATAGAGAGGTATCCAAAGTCAATACTTCTCTTATGCACTGAAGCATATGCATTTCTTCATAGATCCCAGAATATTCATCAATATTGTTTAACCGGGAAAAAAAGTCTTAACTTGTTAACAAGGCAGAAGTAAAGTTGACATACGTTGCTGTCATCCATGGAATTATAATGTCACTTTCAATAGCCAAAATACTGATAAGAAGAATACCAGTAAGGTATACTTGATTATCAGCCTTGCTTAGATTTACATTCATGTATTTTTTAATCTGCCAGCCTTCCGGGGAAAATTGGATGAGATCTGCCTTATTTATCATGGCATTCTGTATTTTCTAAGAATAAAAACAAACAAAAATGTGACCACCCCCCCAAAACCAAAACAACCACACCAAAACCCAGAAGGATTGTCAGCTAGTCTCATCTCAAGAGATCTGAATAGCTATATCTCTTTAACAAAATGTTTTATGTTTGGGTTTTTTTTTCTTTTAGTTTAGTCCTCAGAGAAGGGCACATGACTCAACCTGAGTGTCCCTGGGTTATTGCTAACTGTTTGAGAGACCTTGTCTCTAATTTCTTGACTGGGAAGATCAGGCAAACAAAGACTTTTTTCATCAGTGGCTCTTTTGTCTGTGATGTTGTCTTCAAGGTCTCCTTCTTCCCAGTTTTGTTCAGAATCAGGCATTAATTCTCTAGTTCCTGAAGAAGAAAATTGAATTGCTGTTTATCTTTGAAGAAGTGTTAACAGATTTTTCCACTACTTTTTTTCATATTTTAATATACTTAGCTCATAGATTACATTGAAATCAATAAGCTATTATTGCTATAATAGTTTGCATGTGTTATTTTATGGATTTTTATTTGCTGTGACATGCTTCTTGTTGCACAATGCACAACTAATGACAGTAGTTGCTTCGAAGGCCTTACAAAACTGTGGCTGTCATTTGCAAATTTAAATTCCTGTAGGCAGGGAAGATTCCCAAAGAGCAAGTGTCAAAAACGTGCAATGTGCAGCTTCATCCCAATGCAAACTACATAGAACTGTTGCCTAAAGATTTATTTATACCTAGTCATTTATATTGCTTAGGTAGGGCATTTCTTTTGAAGCTTTCAGGAGTGCTTTCAAGTCCTAACTACTTCATAAAGTACAAGTGACCCCCACAACACATGGCTGTCAATTTACATGAGATATCAACTCCAGGTTAACTTCTTACTAAGAAGACAGGCAGCTGTGCTCTGGCAAATAAGATTACATGTCTTTGCCATTGAAAACCAGATTTTCATATCTCCTGTAAGCAGTAAGCTTGAAAAATCTCTGTAGCAGTCCCTCTGACCATACAAAACTTGCAATTTTGTTCTTCAAGTTAGTTTGCCCTTCAAATTAGAATGACTCATGCCTTCATATTTTAAGACTTGATCTGCAAAACCATTATGAACATATTTTTAAGACACCCAGGTATATCTGATCCTGCTAGACAACTGAAAATCCACTGTGACTTTGATATCTTCTTAGTTCTTGCCATAACATATCCTTTAAGAAAAACTTGCATATCTTTAAGAAAAGTCCAAGTTCCTTTAGCCTAAAAACTAGGCACAGAGAATTGCTTTAGATTAATCAGAATAAGAAACAAGATTGCATAAAGAAGGTGAAATATTAGTAGAGGTAAAATAATCAAACTTCTTAATACATTTTCATATATTTAATTCACAATGGATGTGGATGCATACCTGCTTGGTTAATCAGGGATTTTAACTACTAGCATATAAATGTTGATTTTCAAATAGAGGTGAGTTCATTCACCAAAAATATTAATTATCGTTATTTGATTACTCTGTGTTCCTAGCTTCCTCTTTTTTTGAAAATTTTACCTGTACTGATATTGAATGTTTCAAAGCCTCAGCTCTCAGAAATCCACATCCCTGTTTTCCTTAAGTTCAAGTTCTCAAGATCTAATTTTGATTGTAAAAATTTGGATTTTGAAATAATCTTTCTAAATAGCACTCCTATTTCAATAATTGGTACCACATGCAAACCTAGTTAGACAGAAAGGAGTATAGCTGCTATAAAAGTGAAAGGGATGAAGCCAAATAAGCTTCAAGTAACAATGTATTCCTCACTTTGTTAAACAACCTAAAAGAGATTTATTTGCATGCAGGGTAAAAGGCAAAGCTACAGTAACCAAAGATACTAAAAAAGAAAAACCAGTTTATTTTTCTCTCCTATCATTTTGACTTCCTGTTTTATCTCCTGTATCTTTGGGCTAAAACAATACCTTATCACATCAAAACTGGAGCACTGACAAAAGTTTTGGATGACATCTGTATTACTGAGGTAATAATTCATATAGTTATATAGTATCTGGATGTCCTGGTTTCTGCTGGGATACAGTTCATTTTCTTCCTAGTAGCTGGTATAGTGCTGTGTTTTGGATTTAGAATGAGAACGTTGATAACACACTGATGTTTTAGTTGTTGCTAAGCAGTGTTTACACTAAGTCAAGGACTTTTCAGCTTCTCATACTGGCCTGCCAGCGAGGAGGCTGAGGGTACACAAGAATATGGGAGGGGACACAGCTAGGACAGCTGACCCAAACTGGCCAAAGGGATATTCCATACCGTACGATGTCATGCAACAATAAAACTGGGAGGAGCTGGCTAAGGAGGCAGCGGTTGCTGCTTGGGGACTGGCTGGGCGTCAACCAGCGAGTGGTCAGCAATTGCATTGTGCATCACTTTTTTGTATATTCTTTTATAATAATTATTATTGTTGTTGTTGTTTTCCCTTCCTTTTCTGTCCTATTAAACTGTCTTTGTCACAGTCCACAAGTTTTTACCTTTTTTCCACTTTTCTCCCCCATCCCAGTTGCGGGGGGGTGAGTGAACAGCTGCTGGATTAAACCACAACACTGGATATCAGCAGAGTCACATTACAGCTACATATCTCAGATACAGACACCTGAAGTCTTTCACTTGCTATTCTTCAGATTTCCTTAACTCAGAAATATCTTCTCCCCATTTTTTCAGACACTTTTTGACAATTTGGTTGTACTTTTCATAGTTATACTATCGATAAGCTAACCAATTTTTGCAAAAATCACAAAACCAACTCTTCATTAAAGAGTGTATAATGACAACTAGAGACAGATGGAGACAATAGCCTCTAACTTTTAATGTTATACCTGACACTGATCAGTGAATCTTGTAATGAAACCATTTACTATTTTCTTTGCTCAAGGGTAGACTAACAGCAGACCCTAGCCCTGAGGACATGAGGGCATGTAGTTACTCTCTCGCCTCAGGTGTATAGTGAGTTACTGGACAGCTATGAACCATGTAGCATAGTTCCCCAGCCACCTCAGATTGGCTGCCAGAGCTTCAGGCACACAGAAAAAACCCTCCAGCCACTCTTCTTCATTGCCATCTTGACTGTACAAATGGAGTTTAGTTTTCTTCACAAGTTTTTTAAGTCAAGTGTGCAGGCTTAGTCAAGAGATCATAGAACCATATAATCATAGAATGCCAGGTTGGAAGGGACCTCAAGGATCATCTGGTCCAACCTTTCTTAGCAAAAACACTGTCGAGGTAAGATGGCCTAGCATCTTGTCCAGCCAAATCTTAAGTGTCCAACATTAGGCAACTCACCACTTCCCTGGGGAGATTATTCCAATGGCTGATTGTTCTCATTGTGAAAAGTCTCCCTCTTGTGTCCAATTGGAATCTCCTCAGGAGTAACTCATCTTTTCCGTGTGACTCTTTGTAAAAAGGGAGCCTCCATCTTTGTAGCCACCCTTTAAATACTGGAACATGATGATAAGGTCTCCCCTAAGCCTTCTTTTCTCAAGGCTGAACAAACCCACTTCTCTCAGCCTTTCCTCATATGGCAGGCTTCCCAGTCCATTGATCATCTTTGTGGGCCTTCTCTGGACCCTCTCCAGCCTCTCTACATCTTGGATCTGTGGAATCCACAGATGAGGTGGATTCTTTCATGGCTGTCTAACATCAGTTATTTTCTTTTTGATATTGATTAATATTCTACATTGGTCACTGAGGCCAAAAAGTCAATGAGATATCATAGAGAAAAATGTGCTTTTCCTTGTGTAATCATAAATTAGAGGGGTGGAAAGGGTGGAGAAGAACATTTGACAGATTTGTAACCTTACAACCATTTTCTTTATTTGGAGATGCGTTTAGCTCACCAGTTTAGATCATGTATTAGAAATGTCCTGGGTTCCTCACTGATGTTTCATTTCCATATAGTGGCCAGAAGTAATGTCCAAAAATAATACGTTCTATTGATGTCATCTGGCTAGGAAAATTTGATTCATCCTGGCAGATTATGACTTGTTCACAGCTAGCTGTTCCTTTTTCTGACTTGGCCATTGCAATTGATTGATCCATGTAGATATGAAGCTTGGGAATTCTGATTAGTACTGAATCCAAAGGATTCAGGCATTTGACAGCCTGGTTCCAGTTTATCTAAATACTAAGACCTTATAAAATAAAGACTTCCAGTAATGTTAAATTTACTTTGTAAAGCAAAGACAATTTTCTCAGGCGTCTCCAACTGTAGAAGGCACTAATCTAGAGACTAAGGCCCATCACAGAAGATTTTTTATTTTATTCTACTTCACTTTCCTTCAAATATTCTTCTTTAACTCAGAGTAATGGTTATGTATGTCCATGTACAAGTGTACATTTAGATACATAGATGGATACAGATACACGTAATGTAAAAGATCTCAAAATGTAATATATTGATCTCCCACCATTCATGGTCCTGAAAAGAGAAGGAGAATGCCTGGTAGATGTTAATTGTATTATTTAATTTACCAGAGACAGATTCTTAGGTATTATGGTGGTACTGATGATCAATGAAGTAGGGAAGAGGAGAATGGAATAGGAAGGATGTCAGAACCTGGTGCTTAATTGTGATCTGATAATTTGTTCCAGTAATTTGTCCAGGTGTGATTCCTCTTGTGCTTCTCTCTCTCTTCTCTGAGTGGAAAGCAAGGGGATGAAAAATATATCAGCCCTCATCACTGGCAGTGCAGGCAGCGTAACCACCTCGGATAAGGTTAAAGCCAAGGCTCTGTGGTCTGTATTCTTTCTACTAACCATCTTTTGTAGGAAAAGAACAGTAGAAAAACAGTTCTTATTTATACCTGTACAGATGGTATCAAGGACCAGGAAAAGAACACAAAGTACCTACTAAAGATCTCGCCCTCCCTACTGTAGTCCCACAACCAGTGGTGAAAACTAGTTTTAAAACCTGTGTCCTCTTTATGTCATTGATAAGAATGTTTATTATGTTATTATTATGTTACATTTTTTAAAACATTAATAAATATGTACAGGGTAGTTGTTGCCAGATGAAATGTAACATTTTAATGCATACTTTATTTATTTATCAAATTTCTTTCTATTAAAATTTTTGAGGGGTGGCTGTGGTATTTCCAGGTAATTTTTTTCTCTCTGAATAGAAAATCAACATGTAAATGAACAGAGATCAACATGTAAATGAACAGAGATCTTCACTAGCTAGTATTCTGGCATGACAGAGTGTTTCACTGTCAAAGAACTATTATTTATGGTATTAACCGTCAGTAATTTTACTAAAATGCTGACGTAATGTGAGCTAAGAACATTTGACAGATTTCAGGGAAAAAAGAGCAGTTAGTGTCTGTTTATGAAAGTGAATTGCCCTGAAAAATAAATTGATTCTTCATTCTTCATAGTGTTTAATCATCAGACAGAGTAATTGATAGTTTTATTGCTCAAGTAAATTATCGTATATGTACCTCTTTATAGATTGCAAAGATATTCTTAACTCTTCGGTTCCTACACTTAATAATCCAGAGCTACAATTAGATAATGATAAAACCAGCAGTCTCATAAATTGCTTTCCGGGGTGCAGCCACACAGAACAAATTTACTCAAAAATATCTGCAGGAACATGTGACTGCAAGGCCATGCTTAGATCAGTGTTGCTGTAGACGAATGAATTCATTCAAAGGGGAAGAGAAAACTAGTCATGTCTGCAGGATAATGTTCTTACTCTTGACTCCCTGCTAGCATCTTCCTCTGTTTGATCCTGTCCTTACAAACCTGTAATCATCAAGTTCCAGGCAGCATGGTCTTTAATGTGAAAATTGAAATAGGCTGAGAAGTTTACTTCGAAACTCAGGTACCACAGGATTGTGCCCTGCAGTGTGATTCGATACAATTCAGGCACAGGCAGCGGTAGTGCTGCTTAAATTGTGGACATATGGAATGGGATCAAAACAGTCCAGCAGGCATTGTGGGAAAGCTGCCAGGAGGATCTTGCAGGAGAGTGTTTCATTGTCACCTTCACTTCATGGAGATAAAAGCTTAGCAGGGAGCAAGTGAATAGTTCTGGTGCTGGTTACAGAAGGCACGAAGAGCTCCTGGAGGGAGGCTGTAAAAATACTAGTTTTAAAGTCCTAAGTGACAGCCTGCTAATTTGGAGGCTTTCATCCCCTGTCTACATTTCATTACTGATGACACCTTAGTAAGTAAAGTGTTTGTGCAAGGACCTGTTTCTGAATGTTGGAACCTTAATTACACCCTGTGTTAATGTGGGTTCATTAGCTAGTGGCCTCCCACCAAAAGGTGGTGGCTGTGGATATTTTTTACATGACTTGAAGGTGGCACTTTGCTGTGGATGTTCACATGCTAAAAAAATACACTCAGCATGTTTTTAAAACTGTGTTTCAATGTCAAATTTAGCTATTCATATGTGAAAGGTTCTAGTGTGGCACAGTCCAAAAACAGTGTCCCTTTTAAATTAAAAACTTCAGATGCATGTATATTCAATATCTAAGAAAAATAATGCTATGGTAACCGGTTATTTATTTTGTTGTACTAAGATTTCAAGCATAACCAATTCTTTGCTATTGTATCTGATTGAACGGAGTAAACAGACTGACTGGGTGATGATCTTAAGAGCTCATATTCTCCTGTCCTTGACTATGACTAGGTGGTTAATGGCACTTGAATTGGCATTCATATGATCAAAGCACAGTGCTATTTGAAGACACAAAGACAGAAATAAAGTATTATATTTATATTTCTTGCTGTGTTTCAGAGAAGATAATTCTGCATTTCAAGAGACTGAACACTCAAGTAATGCCAAATGTAAATATCATTAAGGTGAATCATCTCCTGCTAAGTGAACAATGCATATGACACTGAGAACAGAGACTGAAATGGGCTGTAAACTTTCTTCTTGCTGTCTGTTTAATATATATTATTATTATGGTTGTTTATATACTATAGAAATGTTGATTTACTTCACTGTTTCTCATGACATGAAAAAAAAAGGCCTGGAAAACTGTTTGACAGGAAATATTGCGAGCAGCCACAATACTGAGACTTCCATCTTACCATACCTGTATTTGCAGACAAAGTAGAGCATGTGCAACTGAAAAGATAATGTAGAATTCCACTGACCTCCACTGTATGCACAGAAAATGGGCGATTAGTAAGATGGACAGAGAAAGACTTTTAAGAAGTGGTTTCTTTAAAAAAACAAATTGTACTTCTGTAGGTTAAAAGTTTATGGGAAATATTTTCCTCCTTCAGCTGTAGCATGGTTTTGAGACTAGTTTAAATAAAATGCAGATTAACTAAAATCATGATAAACCATTTAACTGGGCAGAAATTTTTACAAGTTTTAAAATGATGCACTGACTTTGAGAGAAAACAGAATCTTAAACCAAGATATCTGTCGGGCAGTTGTTGTTCTAATGCATGTGGCATCTCTAAAAATCATGAAGAGGGTCAGTTTATTAGCAATGTTTCCTTGTTGGGGATAGAAGGCAAGAGTATTGCTTCCCCATTAAAATCCATCCTGAAACACTTCCTTACTGACTATTTTCCCCTAAAACTTGAAGTTGTAATTTAGATCCTCAAGCAAATTCTCATTTCCTTAAATTTTGCAGGCATCCTTCATAGTTGTGCTTATTATTCCTCAATCTTAACAAATTCTTACTCTTCTCAAATGGAAAAGGATGAATAAAGTTTGACATTTCTCCACCTAGATGATAAAGCACAAGGCAATCTAAATATTCCTAGTTTAGCCAGAGTATTAACATCTAAATCTTAACATCCTCTGTAGATCCAAATCCTTCTATATCCTAAGCAGGGGCTAAGTCCTATTTTCAGGTTCCAGCTGGAAGTCCACAAGCTTAGTTTCACAGCATATTGCACAGAAGTAGAAGATACTAGGAATACTTGTAATTCCAGTCACTTTTAACATAAATATGGGTTCTCCAGTGCCCTAACACCCGATCAGACTTCTAATATCTTTTCTAAATATGTCAAATTACATGCTAAGCTTTCACCTCAATTTTTCTTCAAGTTATACTAGATTTTTCCATCAGCTAAGTGCTCAGTAGCAGTCAAAAAAAAAAAAAAGGAGAGAAAATGTTAAAAATTATTAAAATAAGACTAGACAATAAATCCAAGGATAGACTATTTTGTACCTGCAGTTCGAAGACACATCTGGCTCCCATTTGAAAAAAGGTATAGTCAAATTGGAAAAGCTGCAAAGAAGGCCTATGAGAATGATCACACTTCCGTTACAATTTTTCTTAGTTTATAAAAGCCTGCTGTTTTGTAATTCAGCAGTTTTTGTCTGTCCTTCAATGTACTTTGAATAAAATTAGCTTGTATATAAATAACTTCCTCCAAGGTTATTTTATATAACTAATTCTTCCTTAATGTCCTCACCAGGTATCAAAATAGCATCACCATTTTTAGGTCACACGGAGGAACAATTTAAGCAGGTGCTTAAATTTAAGCATACGACTGCTCTTTGGTACACTGGAACTTTGATGAACTTCTTTACAGTTAAATAATCGAGTCACATGAACTTCTTGTCTTTCAAGTGAAAGATAAGCCACGGCAACTGGGACAGTTGAGGTCTTTTAGATGTTCCAGTACTTTGTATGGGATGAAGTAACAACCAAATATGTAGCAATTTATATAGCATCTGTCTCACTAATATTAAATCTTTATGTTTTATTTCACCCTGTCAAAGCAAAATTAAGTTTTATCTGAGTCAGAATGTTGTACATGACTCTTTCCTCTTCTAATCTCTTTCCACATCATTCTTTTTATGAAATAGCCTTTCATATAAATATCTCATTGCATGTTCTAAATACTGGCTACTGGTAAAAGTTACTTTAAATGTCAACAAAATGCAGTTACTATGCATGAAATGCATATGCAACATCTATATGGAAAAATACAAGGTAAAGAGTTTGTAAAATATTGTTTCTAGGACACTCCACCATGTACCTGTACAATATAAAATTCTAAAACAGAAAAGGTGATTCTAATTCTTTTTTTTTTCCATTGACTTCAAAAGTAGCCTGAGTTAGCCAGCAAAAATGTAGATATCTACAAAGTAGAAGATAAAGTTTATTGAAATTAATTTCATCTAGAGTCTCCTATTGGAATTTGTTTTGAAGATTTCACTACCCTAGCTGGTGTTGGAAAAGAATGTCTATGCAGTTCAGTTCACTTAGTAACTAAACAAATAAATAAAACACAGTATATTAATGATTAAATTTATTCTTAAAAAACACTTATGCAAACTGGAGTGTACTCATCTGCCAGCGGTATTCGTTTATGAAAGCTTTCTATTCTTTTTTTCTACCTGCTTTTGAGCATACTTTAGCGCACTGCAGCCTTTAGTATTTCGTCTTCTCCGCTGGGAAGACTCTCAAAGTGCTACAGCATATTGCCCTCCCTCTCCTCTGGCAACCTCCTGCCCTCGCTGGGCAGTGCCAGCTGGGAGGAGGGTGCAGAAGCCAGGACTTTCTTCTCTTCTGTTCATTATTCCTTCCTTTGGTGTTCATGCCTGCTTCACCTTTGGTATGTTCTTTTTACTCTATTGCTTTTTCTGTTTCCCTCCAACTCACGTTTGTCCAGAGTTACTGCTGTTTTGCAGAGTTTGATACCCCCTGATAGCAACATTTCTCCAGCACAGCACTGGTACAACAAGAATGAACTGAGCCATTAGTGTTCATCTCTTTTTGTCTCTTTCATTTTAGTTTGTGTATTCCAGACAGTGTTTTCCCTAGTCTTTTTCTCTCACTCTCTATTCTTTTGTCAAATTCTTTGTATCTCTCTGATTCTCAATTTATCGATCTTTTCCCACTTTCCTGTTTGTGTACTTAACGATGCTGTTTTTCTTGTGCACAGAGAGCTCTTTCATGGGTGGTTTGTACTCATAAGAGTCTGGAAGACACTCAACTTTATTCCCTTTCAAAAGAAAGCGTGTATACCTTCCTGTTTATCTTTGCGGGGTTTTTTTCAAACTTCTTGTTCTTGTTATTGAATATATTTATAAACTGTGCAGTGCTGTATTGGACAATATTGATATATTTTGCCTACAGGTAAAGCAGGTTTTTCAAGACATGACTATTTAAATATCAAGAAGATCAATAACAGAATTTATAAAATTGAAGACAATTTCAAATTGTTAAATCTCCCAACATGATAAAATAAATTAAACAACCACTAAGAAAAGCAAATAGAAAGTAAAATATATTTGTGGTTTAGCTTTCCTTGGCTAAATCCCATGGTTTGAAGTCCAAAAAGAAATCATTAACTAGTGGGGTCCCTCAAGGGTCTGTACTGGGACTAATACTATTTAATGTCTTCACCAATGACACAGACATTGGGATCGAGTGCACTCTTGGCAAGTTTGCAGATGACACCAAGCTGAGTGGTGTGGTTGGCACGCCTGAGGGACGGGATGCTATCCAGAGGGACTGAGCAGGATTGAGAAGTGGGGACATATGAACCTCTTCAGGTTCAACAAGGCCAAGTGCAGGGTCCTGCACCTGGGTCGGGGCAACCCTCAGTATCAATACAGGCTGGGGGATGAAGGGATTGAGAGGACCTCTGCCAAAAAGGACTTGGGGGTACTGGTGGATGAAAAGCTGGACATGAGCCAACAATATGCATTCGCAGCCCAGAAAGCCAACCATATCCTGGGCTGCATAACAAGAAGCACGGTCAGCAGGTCGAGTGATGTGATTCTCTCCCTCTACGCCACTCTGGTGAGATCCCACCTCGAGTACTGCATCCAGGTCTGGAGCCCTCAGCACAGGAAAGACATGGACCTGTTGGAGCGGGTCCAGAGGAAGGCCCAAAAATTGCTGCCTTTCCATATATAAAGAAAGATGGAGAGGGCCATTTAACCTGTAGTGACAGGACAAGGGGCAACGGTTTTAAACAGAAAGGGGGTAGATTGGACATAAGGACGTAATTTTTTACAATGAATGGTGAGACACTGGAACAGGTTGCCCAGAGAAGTTGTGGACACCTCACCATTAAAAGTGATCAAGGTCAGGTTGGAGCAGGCTTTGAGCAATCTGACCTAATGAAAGACGTCCCTACCCATGGCAGCGTGGTTGGACTAGATGGTCCTTGAAGGTCCCTTCCAACCCTTTCTGTATCTATTCAGAGGGTAAAACTGAGCAGTATATGGCATAGTTATGAAACTGTATGTGCCGATTTCCTACAAGTCTGGCCAACAATAGTACTTTATGTCACTTTAACAGCCAAGCCTTCCACTAAGATGCACGTTATTGAAGCTAGGATGAGAACTTCATTTTCAGTGAATAATATGTCTGATCATGAAGGATTTTGGTCTTATAATTTTTCATGTACCTATACAGATTTCTGCAGATTGGCTTATTAGTTTTAATCTTTTTACTGAAGTCTGCCTACTAGCATGCAAATACACTTCAGCTGGTGAGATATTTACAAAAGATTCACTTTGATAATTCACTGTCAATTATTTGTGGAAGCTGGTGATAGACATCTACTCTCCAGGGAAATCGAGAGTTGTAATTAGTTTTGGCCAAATGTGCTATCCTCTGTATAAACAGGGTGTCTTAAGAAAGATTATGGGATATGATCTTATGTTCTTCAGTATGCAGGCAGAATTCCTCATCATTGCTGAAAGGTTAAATGCTTTGGCCTGTTGTTATGAAAGCAGTGTAAGCTGGTGACTGCAGCATTTTCCTGGGAGATGCAAGTTCAAGTCCTAGCACGACTACTATCTTGTTTCTTAACCTTTAACACCTCACATCACCAATGTTTCCCTTCTTTCTCTTTCTTCTATATTTCAAGTTCCTTTGGGTTGCAAATTGATCTTAATTCTCTGTATAGTCTGACAAAAATTCTCATTTTATGTTATCATGTCACACAAATGAATAACTATGATCATTATTCGCATTGGTAGTTTGGTTTAATGTTCAGTCACATTCTATATGACCTCTGAAATCCAAATCTTGGTTTTTACAATTTTGCTTTTGTTAAGTAATAGACAAAAAAAAACTTTTCTATTTTAGCACAATTCATAGTGAATAGGTACATTTACGTCTTTCAATTTTATTTCACATTTGTTTAAGTGAATTTTCTTCTTCAGTTCTTTGCAATTTACAGTTTTATTTTAGTGCATTATTTTAGACTAGAGAGGAGTGTGGCAAAATGTACATATTGCTCTTTGTTTAACTTGCGTTACTTTGCATGAGCTTTTACCAATAAATCTCCCTCTAAAGCCATACAACTCTTGACTCCTAACGATTTTTCACATTAGGCCTCAAAATCATTTGTAATGTAATGGTTATATTTTATTCCTTTTCATCCTTCAGCCCAAACATCATTATATATGCTGTGCCCGTTTCATGAAAAATAAATGCATAAATAAAAAAGCAGCTACGAGTAAAGCCCAAAGGAATTAGTGCACTTTGCAAGTATAGTAAGACTTACCGTAAGTTCTTATTCTTAAATGTGATGAAAATTTTTGGAAATGAATACACAATTCAAGATCTTGATTATGTGGAATGAGTAGAGAAAATGACTGAAAAGTTGGAAAACAAGCTTATTGCGTGAGTCAAGATGTATGCATATATATATACACACACACGCAGATACATAAATATATATAAAAATGTTCCATGTTGTTGTGGATACAAATTATCCAACAGGTTTCACAGTTCAGCCAGAGTATCCTCTTTACACCATGTTGGCACGGTATTTAAAACTACAGTTTTGTATGTACATGTATGCATCTTTTCTCCACTTAAAATTGAGTGACTTCATAAAAAATGAGTGAATTTTAAAATGTTTTTTCATTATAATGACATTTTGAACTCTGCAAAATCATAAAAACATGTTATTATTCGGGTTGGAAGGAAACTCAGGAGGTCTTTCATCCAAACTCTTCCTCATAGCAGGGTCAACAAAGAACTGAGACCAGGTTGTTCAGAGCTCTATCCAGTCAGGTCTTGAAAATCTCCAAGAATGCAGACTGCACAACAACTCTGGGCAACTTGCTCCAGTGTTTAATCATGGTCACAATGTAAAATTTTGTCCTTATGTCAGAAACTCCCTTTTCAATTTACGATCATTGCTTCTCAACCTCCCTGCATGCACAGCTCTGAAAAGCCTGCCTCCATCTCCTTGCTATCTTCTCCATAGGCACTAGGGGGCTGCTTAGATGCTCTCAAAGCTGCCTCTTCTCAACACTGAACACGCCCAGTTCTCTCAGCCTATCCTCACAGGGCAAGTGCTTCAGCCCCTGACAATGTTAGATGGAGTAAGTCTGTGGGACTTGTGCACATTCATCAGCATCTCCTTTGGGGGTCCCAAACTGGACTGCATATACCAGATGGGTTGCAATGAGGACTTAGTATAGGGGAATGGCTGTTTTCCTCGATCAACTCAAGCTTCTGTAGACACAACCCAGGATGCTATTAGCTTTCAGTGCTGTCTGGGCACACTGCTGGCTCATGTATAGCCTACTGTCCACCAAGGCACCCAGCTCCTTCTTAGTGGACTTACTTGTAGTTTATTTATAGGTCAAGTTTTCCATATCTTCACTTTTTTAGGTTTGTTTTTTTTTTGAACTGCAATTAAAATGAGATTTTCTTTTAGGAAGAGATTTTATCTGGGGAGTGGAAGGCATCTTGAATAACATTGCAGATTTATGTTTTTCTGCTCAGGTTAAATTTCCTGTCAACAATTTTCTCCTTCTGTAGAAACATGAGGTTTGATTTTTTTTGTTCTTTATGTATGTCATGGTTTAACCCCAGCCGGCAACTGGGATCATGCAGCTGCTCACTCACTCCCTCTAGCTGGGATGGGGGAGAGAATTGGAGAGTAAAAGTGAGAAAAAACTCTTGGGTTGAGGTAAAGACAGTTTAATTGGTAAAGCAGAAGCTGCACACACAAGCAAAGCAAAACAAGGAATTCATTCACTGCTTCCCATCGGCAGCCGGGTGTTCAGCTGTCTCCAGGAAAGCAGGGCTCCATCACGCTTAACAGTTACTTGGGAAGACAAACACCATTCACTCTGAACTTTCCCCCCTTCCTTCTTCTTCCCCCAGCTTTATATACTGAGCATGATGTCACATGGTATGGAACAGCCCTTTGGTCAGCTGGGGTCAGCTCTCCTGGCTGTCTTATCCCCCAACTTCTTGTGCACTCCCAGCCTACTCACTGGCAGGGTGGTGTGAGGAGCAGAAAAGGCCTTGAGTGCTTAGCAACAACCAAAAAACCCAGTGTGCTATCAACACCATTTCNATAGCCTACTGTCCACCAAGGCACCCAGCTCCTTCTTAGTGGACTTACTTGTAGTTTATTTATAGGTCAAGTTTTCCATATCTTCACTTTTTTAGGTTTGTTTTTTTTTTGAACTGCAATTAAAATGAGATTTTCTTTTAGGAAGAGATTTTATCTGGGGAGTGGAAGGCATCTTGAATAACATTGCAGATTTATGTTTTTCTGCTCAGGTTAAATTTCCTGTCAACAATTTTCTCCTTCTGTAGAAACATGAGGTTTGATTTTTTTTGTTCTTTATGTATGTCATGGTTTAACCCCAGCCGGCAACTGGGATCATGCAGCTGCTCACTCACTCCCTCTAGCTGGGATGGGGGAGAGAATTGGAGAGTAAAAGTGAGAAAAAACTCTTGGGTTGAGGTAAAGACAGTTTAATTGGTAAAGCAGAAGCTGCACACACAAGCAAAGCAAAACAAGGAATTCATTCACTGCTTCCCATCGGCAGCCGGGTGTTCAGCTGTCTCCAGGAAAGCAGGACTCCATCACGCTTAACAGTTACTTGGGAAGACAAACACCATTCACTCTGAACTTTCCCCCCTTCCTTCTTCTTCCCCCAGCTTTATATACTGAGCATGATGTCACATGGTATGGAACAGCCCTTTGGTCAGCTGGGGTCAGCTCTCCTGGCTGTCTTATCCCCCAACTTCTTGTGCACTCCCAGCCTACTCACTGGCAGGGTGGTGTGAGGAGCAGAAAAGGCCTTGAGTGCTTAGCAACAACCAAAAAACCCAGTGTGCTATCAACACCATTTCTCATCCCAATTTCAAAACATAGCACTATACCAGCTGATAGTAAGAAAGTCAACTCTGTCCCAGCTGGAACCATGACAATGTAAAATCGTAGAATCATAGAATCATAGAATACCGGCTTGGAAGGGACCTCAGACATCATCTGGTCCAACCTGTCACACCTTCACATGCTTTATAAATTTATTTAATCCACTTATTGCCTAGCAGTACTGGAAATATCTACTCTTCAATAACTTTCAGTTGGCTCAGCGCTGTAAATTGCAGACTACATCTTTAATGTGATTTTCCATGCTTATCTGATTGTGTTCACTTCTGGTCTGTGAGTCTAAGCATCTCCAAACAGGCCTTTGACAAGCTGTGGGGAGCTTGAAGTTGTGTGAAACAGTTTGGTTATTTGATGTGTTCAGTGTCTGTATATATTGTTAACAACTCTGTGTACCGATATAGCATTTACCCTAGACATTGATTTTAAGTGGAAGAAATTGATTATAAGACACTGTTCAGAACTACTTTTATTCATAAAGATTGCTTGCTTAAAATAAAACCTAGGGTTGAATGCAACCTCATAGTCATTGAGGAGAGACAAAGCTTTCTTCCTGTGTCAGGTTTGCCCCTTAGCCAGGGATGTGTCACCAGTATGGGTCACATAATTGGAGTACAGTCTTGCTGGGCAGGGTTGCTGAGGAAGGGAATAGGCACTACAAAATAATCCTGGCTGCTGAGCAATTTTACAGTTTCTGCCAGGTAGAGCGAAATGGTAGCACAGAGCAGCAGCTCCGTGTGTGTGTGCGCGCGCGTGCATGTACATGTATGTATGCAAGAGATGCAAGAATGAGAGCTTGATGGGGAGCTAAATTTGCTGCAACCTTTCCTCCTCCCTTCTTCTCAGCAAGTTTATGCCTAGGAAAAAAATAACACCCTGATACTGCCTAACTATGGTGCCTTTGCAACAGGACTTAAAGACCTTTGGATTCAAAAACTTGGAACCCAGACTTTTTTTGCTTAAAATTCACAGATTACAGTAATACGTCAAGTATGAAGACGATAAGGGCGAAGTGTTTCAAAAAATAGGTGATTTGGGAAAGAAGAGGGTTCAGCACAGCAATCAAACAAACCCTCTTAATGAGAAATCATCTGCTGGGGTAAATTAGAATATCTGCTCTGAAATATGAAGCAGCGCTGGGTGTTATATTAGCTGATGGTATGGTTCTGTATAACCATATCAGAGGATCCAAGATTAACAAATTATCGTGATTATTATTCATTAAGGATCCATCATGAGGATGCCCAATGAATAATAATCACAATAATCTGTTAATCTTGTATGAAAATATTGTATAATCTTGTGGCGTATTTATATAAAGCTATGCTATTTTTCATCCTAAAGACAACACTCATCCTATATACGTGTATATCTATATGTATATATCATCTTTTTATTTATAAGAAATTTCAGGCACTTTATCAAAAGTATACTGGATTTATGCATGTGTATATGCATTAGTTGTGATGAATGAGGAGTGTTTTATTACATTTTATAAGGCGTTTTTTATATCCTATTTCTAAAAGGAAAAAATAAATAATGTAGAAAAGTTTTAAAGCTGTTTAAAATTCTAGTTTTTTTCTTTGAAATCTAGGGGTTTCATATTCTGACTTTGTTGAATATCGAATTCTGCAGTCTAGGAAGTGCAGTGAAGTTTCTTTTCCAGTCACTGCCTAAGCTGCTGGTACAGTCTTGGGCCTTAGATAAGAAACTTGATCTCAGCCCAGCTACAAAATTAGATTAAAGCAGAACTTTAGGATAATCAGATGCCTTAACTGAAATGAATATTAGACATGCAAACTATGTATATATTCAAAATATTGTGATCATGGAAACTTTTGAGTACAGGGACACAATATAGACAAAGGCTGGGTTTTTGAAAGATACTTAGGCACTTTGGTACTCACTTCTGCAAAACCTTAGGGACAGCTGCAAAATGTGACATAGAAAACAAAGCTGAGAGTCATAATTGCAAGTGACATGTCTCAAAGTCAGCTGTCCAAATCCAGATTAATCACCCTCAATGATTTTTATGGTCATGACAAGGAAAGGGAACCCCTAGAGAGCTTAATATAGCCACATCCCAGATATGAGTAAGAATGTACACTTGATTTTCCTGCACTCCTCAAATTTCCAAATAATGTTTTTTACAATCCCCCTGCTTCATCAATTGAGAATATAATTTATAAATACAAAGCTGACTGAAACTGCTAACAGAACTGTGAAAGAGAAAGGCAGATGACAACGTTGAAAACCAGGTCTAAGTTGACCAGCATGTGGATGGTGACTGTATCAAAAAAACCCCCAAAACAACAGTAACACAAAAACAGGTACAGCAGCAAAGACTGAAAAATATATTGCCAGCTTTTCTATAAGCCTCATAAGAGTTGTCCTTGTTCAAAAAGCCCAGATCTTGAAGTACTTACTTGACCATAAAGACTTTGTGATCTGAGAGAAAAACAGTGGAAACTGATGCAAGCCCCATTCAGTGCCAAAGAGCAAATAAAGACAATGATTACTGTTCATTCCTAAGCCCTTGAAGCCAATCATGCAATTTGGGAGATTTTATCTTTTTCAGTACTTGAAGTTGACTGTGCAACAGATGATAGCTAACAGTATGAAAGAAAAAAGTACAGCAAGAACTGGTAGTCACAGGGAATGCATTGAGTTCCTATGACAACTAAGGACAGTTTGAAAGCTGCAGAAGAATCCCATCCTAAATATGTGCTACTTAAAATGATCAAAGAGGATATTTTCCTTTTATTCTTGAATTTTCATTCAGAATTAGTTGCTTGCTTAATATCAAGTTGAATACTAATAACATGCAGTACCATGACAAAGGCTGTGTTTGCAGCTTGAGAAGGCTTTGTGAATAATGTAAAACTTTTATTCCACAAAAGTAATTAATAAAACTACCATAGGGAGAAAAGTTCTGCATGTTTATTCATTTATTTTAGCTTCCTTTGCTTTTAACAACCATGGATTATAAATAGTTCACTGTAGAGAGCATAGGCTAGGCTGATAAATTTCATGGGTTTGTCATGGGGAAAATATTAAATTTCATGCCTTGTCACAGATTAATAAGAAAACCATATTAATACTATGCAGACAATTTATATAAGTTAAACTGAATTTCAGAGGCATGCTTAGAAGAAAAACAGAATAAAGTAAGAATTTACATAGGAAAAGAATGGCAATACAATGTTGAGACATCTTGGAACTTCTCTATGGTAGAAGAGAAACTTGTATTATACTGGGTTTGTCCCTGTTGTACATACATACTGAAAAGAAAAGGCATTAAATCTTCACATGCTTTCTGTGTGATTGATATCCTCTAAATACCTAAATGTTTGACATCTAAGCTAATCATACTAGGTTTCTTGTATAGTTAGCAAAGAGAAATAGGCATTTTCTGAAGGTGATTCATCTCCCCTGACTCAGATTCGAATTTTAAGATGAGATGAAGTGTATTCTGGATTTTTCTGGAAGAATCTACTCCTATAAAGTCAATCTCACATTTTGTGGGGGCCTGTGGGATAAGTGATGATCTATGCTGCAGATGTATTTTTTATATAAGACCTTTAGAAAGTGTTGAATACGGCAGTGGTAGAGTACAAGAACAGGGAATCAGTCTTTTCTAGTCATGGGAACAGAGAATTAGTGTTTGTCTGTATCAGATGCCTTCAGAATTTTAAATGACTCAGGAGATAAACTATGCTATAAACACCATAGAAGAACATTTATTTTCTGTTACGAAGACTTATGGAAAAGATCTCAATGTGGCAAAAACTGAATTCCATATGACTAAAATATGTAGCTCAGCATTTCCTAAATTATTAAGAAGCGTATGTTGCACACAAAATTTGTCTGTAAAGACCTCTCATTTTCCTTATTGGGATTCATCAGTACATCACAATATCTTTTGCTTTTTTAGTCACTTTGAAGTTATACAAGGTCCAGCATGTATTTTATCTCTATTTCTTTCTACTGTGTCTTTGTGATATTTAATATTTCCATCTCTAGCTTTCAGCATTACTGTTCTCAGGGTGCTATCATGCTCAGCCTCATCAGTAGAAGCAATAATCATAACATCAGCAATTATATCTTCCTTGGAAGTATCAGAAAGTGCCTCATAAGTCTCTTTCTACAATATTTCACTGACACATTTAATGTCAAATGTTAATCTGGAAAACTGATAATGTCCTCCTGGAGAGTTAGAGGTACCTAAAAAGAGACATACCTATCTAATTTCACCTGCCAGGCCCCATCTTTCTTATCTGAAATTGTAACAAGTTGCTCGATTGCTAATTGATGTTGCAAATCTTCTGATGTCAGTACTGAGCAGTGGTAATAAGCATGGTGCTATTTAACCTTCTGATGTTAAACATACTGAGCCTTTTTTTGTTCTTTGATTTTTTTCTGCTCCAGTCAAAGTTCTAATGCATTCTCTTGTGATATCAACTTTCTCTGTTCTTTACTGGCTAAGGACAAAATTTTGATACTTTCAATCACTTGAATCATACTTTATTCCATAACTGGTTGCCCTAATTTTACTGTTGATTGTAGTGAAACTACTCACGCGGCTTAACAACTGGATTTTAGGTATTCTGAGTGTAGCAGAAATTATCTTACTGCAACCACATATACCTAATACAACAGTTATTTCTATGCAAATACGCTTAGATTCTCCAGTTCCTTTAAATATATCATGGTAAACTATGACAATATCTTCTCTGGATGTTAAATTAATCATTAAATATCTCAGCTATATACTCAATATGTTATAGATGGTCATTCAGTTATAAAAAATTGTAATTTGCCTTTGCTTTTTTGGTTGTCACTTCCAGATTCAAGACTTCTTTTGATTAAATGGGCTACCCCCTCTGCTCCTATAAGTGGGTGAAATACCACTATGTACTTTACCTTACAATTAGCTTTTGTGGTTTCAGAATCTGCTTTTTTTTTTTTTTT
>VYXH01007563.1:142682-220250 GCA_013397275.1 Burhinus bistriatus
TTTTTTTAAGTACTGTAGACAGCTGTACTGTTCTGAATGCTGGCTTCCAATCCAAATTTGTCAGAACAGGGACAACAAGGATCTGAATTTAGACTTATGTTTGTTTCATTTTCTCCTTCAGCCCTCCTGATTGCCCCAGCATGAGTGATATCCGTATTCAGGACACAGAATAAACTGTAATTCTGCAATGGTATAGAGGCGCCATGGAGCTCAATATTGTAACTATCTGCATTCCTCTCTTTATTAATTGCTCTCCTCCACCTCCCTATGTTACCATGAGGCATTTCCAACATTATTACAGATGCTATGAGTCTTCTAAAACCAGTAAATTTTGCACTGCTGTTCACATAGAGTTAAGATTGCTTAGGTATATACATTACTTATGTATCACATACTTCCAAATGTATCAGATAAATTAGCACCTCTTCATAAATGTGATTAGGTATGATTTTATTGAGAACAAAAGTAACTGAGGGGAAGGAACATTTTTTTAAAGAATTTAAAATTTTAATCTTATTATGAAAATATTATTTGATAACAGCAAGGGATTCTCCCTTTGGGAAAAGAAAACAATACCCAAAATCTTAAACTTAAAAAATAATGCTTATTGATGGTAACAGACAGCAGGCAACTTTAACATATTTGGTAAAACAGAATTTCTTTTCTTCCTAGGCTGTTTTATAAATCATTATGACACATGCCCGACAAATGCTACATCCACTTGTTTTCAAACAAGTCTCTCTCTCTCTGATGACATTATTTGGACAGTAAGCAGAAAGCATGGTCAATCTAGAACCTTTACAACCCTGGAGGAGTACACTGTCTTTCTGGAAAAACTGAGTAACATTAGTAGATGACCTTCCACAAAAAATTTATGGGAAGCCATACTACAGCAACACTATGTACAAATACATAAAATTAGAGGCTAAATGCAAAGAAGGTTCATACAACAAAGAGGTTTTATATAACTGACAAGAGGAAATAAAGCTGAAAAAAGAAGACTGTGACAAAACATTACATGAACAAAGATGGAAATAGATTAACGCTGCAAGAGCAGAACTCTTAGGGAATAAATCTTCTTTGTTCAAGGACTAACTAACAACTCATATCCTGCAGTATGCTGTTTTTGTTGTAGTGGGTTTCTGCCAAGTTCAAGATGATGGAGAACAAGATAAAAGTCCATTGCTGTGGTGAAAGAGAGATGTAGGCTGAAACAAACCTATTATCTTTTGAAAGTGCTCTCAAATTATCCATAGTTTCCTTCACCCCAATTCTGCTAAGGAGAGCAACTCTAGATAATCCTTTTTTCCGTAGCATAGAGCTCTCCTTGTGTTTATCCTCAAAGAACACAGAAGTTTTCGAAACTATTGATGTCTGCAATCAGCTCTGGTTAGTAATACTGCCCTGGCTGGCATGTGTAGAGATTGCTTTGAAGATGCCTGGGAAATCTTGGATCTGCTGAGGCACTGGTAACTTTAGAACCCTTTCACCTTTAGCTTTGCTTCTTCTTTTCTGTAGAATGCTCTGTGGTTTGTCAGTCATTCAAAAGGTCTGTGAAAACTTTCTGCAAAAGACAGTTGCTAGAGAGCAACTTTCTCTGCTAAAACAACCAGAGCCAGAAGCTGGAGCTTGCATGAAAAGATGCTAAGGATAGTTATATTTTTGTTGTGGGGTGGCTGACACTATGGGGATTGGCTGTTATGAGTCTCTGGGCTGCAGGGGAAAATGCTAGGAAGGTTTATAATCAAAATGTGAGTGTAGATCATTCTAATGAGTTTCTACAAAAGTGAGACAGTTTATGGTTCTGTTAGTAAATCATAATTCTGCAATAATTTTCTTACCTTTTTTTTTTGTTTTTTAGAGAAGGAACTTGCTTTCACATAGTCTGTAATGCATAGACAGCTATGAGGCAAGGGGGGCAACCGCTATCATCTGAAGTCGTAAAAACTGTGTCAGTGGGCTTTACGTGTCTAGCTGACCAGAAGCTTCATATTTGCTCTCCCTGTAACAAAAACTGAGCAATACAATATCACTTTTGCTTGTGTGCTTGCTTGGTCTTATTCACATGATGCTGACAATGCGTGGTTTACCACACAGGCAGCATTACAGAATTATTCCAGAAGTGGGACATTCACGTTCTCACATATGGGACCAATGGACACCGGATTCACAGAACTTCCGAATGTAGTATTCAAATTTTCAGACAATCCAAGCACCGGTGTAGTGTTCATGCACATGCTGCTGGACTACTCTGCTGGCAGACACCTATGACCAGCCCCAGATTGATGTACTTTAAAAAGGTAGAATGCACTTTTAAAAGGTAGAATGTATTTTAGAAGGTAGAATTTCTCACTAAGCAAGAGCAAAAAGCTGTAAAAAGATTACAAGGCCTTGTGAAACAGGACACTTTGTATAAACAATACATACCTTGCTAATGGATATACCCTTGAAGAAGAAGAGAAGGCTGATAATAATGGAACATGCATCTGCAGAAGGCACCGAAACTGGCTGAAAACCAGACAGCTGCTGGAAGAAGCATAAATTCAACAAAGATTTGCAGTAACTGTGGGAAAGGTAAAGGCAGCAGTGGGAGATCACAACCACCAACTTAGAGACTGAACAGAACTACCTCCCCCACTGTAGTGGAGCATAAGCACATCAATTACAGGACATTGTAGCTTTAAAAGAAAGCAAGACAATATGCTAACCAATAGAAATTGTTAAGATAAGGTACTAACCATTAATTATAATTAAGGAAGTGTATTTCTGTGTTTTGAACTGTATAAATACTCCAAAGAATTTGTAGGCCATTGTGCTAGCTTCATGGATCACCACCTAGTACCTATCTCTGCAGAAATGATTTAAATAAATACCTCTACTCTGTGTGTATATTGGTGTCTTGCACACCAGCTAAATGACCTCACTTTGGGACAATAAGATGTTGTCAAAGTTTAGATAAGAGCCCAGTACTTTATATTCAGCATCCCTGGAAATTCGAGAGCATACACACAATGGAAATAGCCAAGCTCTTGGAAGTGACAGTGGCGAAAAACTGACAAAGAAAAGAATCTAAACCACCAAGGATACCTCTAAATATGACAATAACATGTGCGATAGGCTGTATCTATCTAAAATGAAGTCAAGTAATTGAAAGAGAAGAGGATTTATTGAGTGCTTGTTAAATGTGACTGATACGCAGATATTTGCGTGAAGTGGTACCACAAAGAAGATGGATACTAGGATCCCATCTTCAACAGAGGGACTCCAGCTGTAAAACCTCAGTCATCCTAAAATAGCAGACTGAAACGAAGAGTACAAACATAACAGTGACCTGTATTCTGAGAGCCAGCATCTGCTGCACACGCAGAGCAGACATTCATTCACTATTGCAGAGGTGGTAACAATGACCACATGGCAGAGCCGGTTGCACCTTTGAAGTACCATGAAGGCCAGTAAATAAAAGAAGTGTATTTACCTCAAGCTGGAGGGTAGGTTTAGAGACTGTGCATGACGAACAAGGCAAAGTGACCATGTTATAGATAACTTCTTGATAATAAAGAACTGAAGACAAAAGCCGGATCAAAAGCAACAAAAAGTCTAAATTGTTTTGAAGCAAGAAGCTTTACAGATGACAGAAGGCAGCAGAGACTACTGTGTGACAGAATTGTGCCTTCCTTAACCCACAAAGTTGCATGTTAAACAGCTAGACTTACTTAAGTCTCATACTTTCTTCACAGTCCCAGTATCTCTCAAAGACATTATCCCAACGAGCCCATTATCAGTCTAATTTGATACTCAGTGTCACTCAAATGCTGGTAATAAGCTTACAGTATGCATATGACTGGGTATGAAATTAATCTCATCCTAAAATACGTTTAAAATAGACCCTGCTTCTTTTCTTCTGAACATGAAGGGAGCTATGGTTTAATCAGAGGCAGACATGCACAGCGTTGACATCTGAAGTTAAGTGACTCTGCCTGGGGAGGTAAAAATATTTGGGTGAGGATTACATTGGTCTGAAGGTCTAACATTTTCATAGCATGCAGTAGCAAATAGTTTGAAAGAAGATCTAGGCACATTCTTGGGTTTTTTTAAATGAATGTTGAATGTCTATCAGAGATGAAAGATTTGAAATATATATGAATTATTCATAAAAGAAAGCATTCCAAAATCAGACTTCCTTCTCTGAATAGAAGTTCAGGTGTAAGAATCATGTGAGTACCCAGGACAGTTGATAAAAATAATTTTATTACCTGGATTATATCAGGTGAAATCAACCTTGGCAGATCAGCTTAACGCTACCTAAATAAAGCTTTCTTTATATACGTATCTGTCTTAATAAAACTACAAACTCTGCTGACTATTTGAGATTTGATAAATAAACTTATTAATTTTTACCTCATTGTGATTGTAGTTAAGGGTGGTTTAAAAGCAGTGAGCTAGCATGAGAGAATTTAAAAACTACTTTCAGTTGAAAAAAAAGTATCTATTTTTTAAAAAATTCTTCCAGGATATTATAAAAGAGTTTCTGGATAGGAATTTTTTTAAGCTACATGTTTAAGTTCAGTTGACAGTTAGCAATGCGGATGTCTTATGGGTTAGAATTCTCTTCCAGTATCCATGAATAACCAGAAAAGCTCTCTGGAATATCACAAGGTAATGGAGATCACATGGGAGCCCCAAGGGTCTTCAGTAAGGCACTGACACATACAATGCAGACAGGGCAGGAGCTCAGTTAAAACAGAGATAGCATAATTCAGGAGCCCAAAACACTGTTGTGCTGGTAAAAAACATTCACCTGTACATGTACACTTCTCGTAAACAATATTGATAGATTGGAAGAAAAATAAGTAAGAAAAAAATGAGAAGCTTTAGATACATGGACAGGGTCTTCAGAGTCCATTCCCTGGACCACTGGACATAAATGTTGTAGTTCATGTGGCAAAGACTAAGCGGACAATAATCATTTCTGTCAGAACGTAGAATCATAGAATTATAGAATCACAGAATGGTTTGGGTTGGAAGGGACTTTTGAAGGTCATCTAGTTCAACCCCCCTACCATGGGCAGGAATAAATTAAATAGGTTCAGATGACAGGGTTCGAAAGGGTTGACTTGCCTGCATTAAGGGTAAGGGAGAGCACCACCAGCATTTGAATAGAAAAAAAAAGAAAAACCTGGTGAGGACTTCGTCTTATTTATGAAGGAGAGTGATCCAAGCTGGAGTGCATGCAACCCTGATATGGGTAAGAAATTGAAATTATCTTTGTATAAATTATTAAAAAGCTCAAGTATTTGTCCTCACTGAAAGGATACTAGATACAATACATGGCATTTGTGAAAGAACAGGGGTGGGTTTCATATCATTTAACTTCAAATATGTACAGTGTTCGTACTTTGTAATCAGTGGAGAGGAACATGCACTTTAGATCTTAAGATGGATGGGTCAGAAGACCTATTTTAGGTCAGAATAATTACACCTCAACAACGTTGTTAACAACACAAATATATAAAATAAGGTATGTGAATACCTACTTTATAATTTATACTGTAATATCTTATGTAAAATAATCTATATGAATATTATATGCTGTTTTATAATGTTTTATATAGATATAGTATATAGACCTATATAACAGTATTAGCTTTTTTTTTTTTTCCCAAATTTGCAGTGGGGTCACTTTTAACCCGTTCAACCTTCAGTAATTGAGATAGGTTTGCAGCTTGTACATGCCAGTGCACTTAAGTGGCTTTCTAATGCACGTGTATTCACTGATTTGGCAGGAAAGAATTAAATTGTATTTGCAAGTTCTGGGTTAGCTTTGGGTGCTGCTGATCCAGCCATTCTCTGAATATCCAGATTCCCTTTGGCATTAGTTGTCCAGCCATAACTTTTTGGATCCAACAGGATGAATTCATGCTGCAAAGATTGCCTCCAAATTCCTGCCTAACAGTTTGCGTGCAGGGCAAGATGGAACAGATGGTCTTTGCACGGCGGGAGCTTGCTAGAATCAACTTCACCTCTTTTTGCCAGAACAACTGACAACAGCATTAATTTATATCAGTTGTTGCACTTTTAGGAAAGGGTAGAGAAAAAGTAAATTCTTACAAGTTGTAAAAGAGATCCATGAAATCTCTCATGCTTGTACAAATTCATGAAAGGTATGTTGGGAATGGTGCTCTTTTGTGTAAGATATTTTTTTTAATACGGTTCCAAGCTTTCCCTTGCCAGGAAAAATATTAACTCTGTTACATTGCAAAGAGACATGCAAATCTGTCAGTGCTCTGAATACATCATCAGTCCCATGGAACTGACCTAATTCAGATACAGTGTCCGGTACCTCTGCCCAGATACTTTTACAGATAGCAATTTAATGTCCATTGTTTCAGTGTGAGAAAACCAATATGCTATTTCATTTTTATTATTAAAATTGCTTGGGTAACTGAGGTTCTTTTTCAAATGAATGTGTCTTCAAAAAAAAAAAGTGTAATTAGAAAGCACCAAAATGTATATGACAGATATCATCACAAGCATTATATGCATCAGTTCCCTTTATGAGTGGATAATATGATAGGTCAAGAAAGGACATCTTTCCCAAGTACCTCATATATGATTTTATGGAGCCCATATGGAGGGTTATGAAGTTGTCCTTTCATTAACTCTTGTTTATTTATGATGCTAAATTCTATCTCCAGTGCTGGAAAACCTGCACCTTGAAATATTTACCAGGAACAGATAGAACGGTATTTGGTGTAGATACGGATGAGAATAAGGTTTGAAACATTGCCATTTTCCACTCAACTTTGTAATTGCCGGTGCTGAGGTCATGCGATTACTTGATTCCATGGGAAAAGAGCAAGAAAAATAAGTTTGAGGGGCAATATGGGGCATGCACACAGATTTTTTTAATGAATTCGCATTAAACAATTTTGGCAAAAGCTAGTCAGTTTGTTACACAAATATTTGACCTATATTTTGAACGAGCTCAGTGTTTGAGATTTGCAGCCCAATGTTGAAATATGGTCATAGTTTCTCTGGGAGGTTTCACAGACTATGAACAATACAGATGATGCAGAATGAATCTATGAAGTACACTGTCAAAAATTGCACTCTGTTGTTTGGTGCTATATTAATAAAATGTATTATTAAGGAGTTACTTACAAATGGTTCTCACATAGTGTCAACATCAGTATAACATAGACAAATGAGATAGCCTTTGAATTCCCTCTAACAACTTTTATGAAGCTTCACCGATGAAACCATCAGATTCCAGCACCGATCTCTTGGCATGTGTGCAGTGATAATATGGAAGTCTTCTATATCTGTAGGTGTAGAATTCAAGGATTAGTTTACTGTTAGCAATCCATCAAATTTAGATTTCAGATATATAGTTTGCATGTTTTTTCTTGGTTATTTTGATGAAAGTAAAACTTCATTTATTGCATTAAAATCTTGAGCCTCTAAATCAGTTGGAGAAATTCTCTTCTAGATAAGACACTGGTAGTCCAATTGCATAGTGGACTCTAATGACTGTGCCACAGAGGATGAGTTGTGAAGCTTAAAAGGCCTTCAGAGATCAAAGGAGGATGTAGAGGTTTTAAAGAGGCTGTGCAAGGAGTTGATAGGATGAGATTCACCAGAGGTCAGAAAATAGTTCCTTCATTTTCTTGAATTAGAAACTGTTTTGGTCTATTAGTCATAAATAACATGAAAGCTGCTGCACATTTTCCTATGTTATTCTAATAAATATTTGAAGTAGACAACAGGGATTTAACTTTCTCTAAAAAAGTAGTTCTTACATTAATAATGGCTGATATAATGCCTGTGTCTATTATTAATTTATGAGCTATGAGACAATTGATGTTCTCAGCCTATCAGTCATTTAGATGTCTCTTTCATAGATAATATCTGCTGGCTTTCATAGTTTATTTTCAGCTTGTTAACTTTATAGTTTCTCAGAATACTACACAGTACTACAAACTATAATTTTCTTTAAATTAAGGTTAAACTTAAGAATATTTATATTTGTTCATTAATAATAGCTTGTGTACACCCACCAAGTTGTCTCTGTCTGTTAAGAACTGTATTCTACTAGATATAAAAGCTTAAGAAATGATGGGAACAGAATACAGGAACCTGATAGGGAAAAGGAGAAGATCCAAAGACTGACTTCCATGGGAAAAGCAGTATAAAGAGCCTTCCTTTCTAAGGGAGTGCCAGAGTAGGAGTTTAGGGAGAAAAGAAAAAGAAAAGAAAAAGAAAAGAAAAGAAAAGAAAAGAAAAGAAAAGAAAAGAAAAGAAAAGAAAAGAAAAGAAAAGAAAAGAAAAGAAAAGAAAAGAAAAAAAGAAAAGAAAAGAAAAGAAAAGAAAAGAAAAGAAAAGAAAAGAAAAGAAAAGAAAAGAAAAGAAAAGAAAAGAAAAGAAAAGAAAAGAAAGAAAAGAAAAGAAAAAGAGAGAATACTCTGGTTAAAGACTTGTATTAGGTTTGTGTGGGAACTTTTTGGTAGTAGAGGGATTACAGGGGTGGCTTCTGTGAGATGCCAGAAGTTTCCCCATGTCCAGTAGAGCCAATGCCAGCTGACTCCAAGTAGGAGTCACCGCTGGCCGAGGCCAAGCCAATCAGCGATGGGGGCAGCACCTCTGTAATAACACATTTAAGAAGGGGAAAAAACTGCTGCGCAACAGAAGCTGGAGAGAGGAGTGAGAATATGTGAGAGAAACAGCTCTGCAGACACCAAGGTCAGTGAAGAAGGAGGGGGATAAGGCGCTCCAGGTGCTGGAGCAGAGATTCCCTGTAATGAAGACCATGGTGAGGCAGGCTGTCCCTGTGCAGCCTATGGAGGTTAACAGTAGAGCAGATGTCCACTTGCAGCCCATGGAGGATCCCACTCAAGAGTAGGTGGATGTACTCAAAGGAGGCTGTGGCCCTGTGGAAAGCCTGTGCTGGAGCAAGCTCCTGGCAGGACTTGTGACCCTGTGGGGGACCCACGCTAGAGCAGTCTGTTCCCGAAGGACTACATCCATGGAAAGGACCCGTGCTGGAGCAGTTCGTGAAGAACTACAGCCCATGGGAAGGACTCACATTGGAGAAGTTCCCAGAGAACTGTCTCCCGTGGGTGAGACCCCACACTAGAGCAGAGGGAGAGTGTGAGGAGGAAGGAGCTGCAGAGGCAACGTGTTATGAACTGACTGCAACCCCCATTACCCGTCTCCCTGTGCCACTCAGGGGGAGGAGGAAGAGAAATAGGGAGTGATGTTGAGTCAGGGAAGAAGGGAGGGGTGGAGGGAAGGTGTTTTTAAGATTTGTTTTTATTTCTTATTACCCTACTCTGACTTTTGGTTGGCAATAGATTAAAATAATTTCCCCGAGTCAAGTCCGTTTTGCCCGTGATGGTAATTGGTGCGTAATCTCCCTGTCCTTATCTTGACCCATGAGCCTTTCTTTGTATTTTTCTCCCCTTGCCTAGCTGAGGAGATGGACTGATAGAATGGCTCGGTGGACACCTGGTGTCCAGCCGAGGTCAACCCACCACAAGCCTGAAGAAGACCCACCACTGAACCGGTGCTAAGATGCAATATGATCCCAAGGAGAAGCAGAGCAAAAAAAGGACCAAAAGTTCCGGTTACTGGGAAAAAATCATGACCTCTGTAGAAATTCTTCTGAACAAAATGGTATTTTCTTACTGATCTGACCCAAGTGAAAGGTTAACAACCTGTATAACTTCTGTAGGATACAGGGTGAAACCAGCAGGTATTTCTTTATGGACTAAATATCCACCAGTTTATCTCATCTACAAAGAAGATGGTAAAATCACAATAAGTAAGCATATACAAAAAGAAAAAAACCTGTAAGTATAACATCTTGCAACAAAAAAATGGCTTTCTTTGTCATGATTTAACCCAAAGAGGGCAAGAAATACATTTCTATATTAATTTTCCGGTTGCTCCTTTTTCTATAGCGTAGGTCAACATCTACTTAGCAGAACTGAGATATCGGTTCTTGTTACTCACATAGCATTTAATTCACTGTACTACTACACTTTCTTCTCCTAGGTTTGCTTGCTGTACTCCAATTTGAATCATATTTTCACTTAGATTTCCAGTTTTAGTCTTTAAATAGCCAGCTGTGGTTTCCTCTGATCACACTGGGAGTGGCAAGAAAATAGATTAATCCAAAATTTGCCATTCCTACTCATTTCTATGCTTCAGGAAACAAGACGTGCTCTTCAGGACAATATTTTATAATCATATATAAACTTTTCATAAATTTGTCTAAAATCTGGTAAAATAATAAATATCACAAAGAACAACACGAGCTCAAAAACGTGGGTGGAAAAAACAGGTATCTTTTAAAAAAGCATCTTATTTTATGTATTTAATATATTTATTATTTTTCTTCATGTACAACATATGGAGTACATCTAGAGTAGTTAATTTCTCTGCCTTCTACTCACAAACCCCTTTGGCTCATTGTTTTAAGTCCACCAGAAAGAGACATTTTTTAGATTATCCCAAAGAGCTATCTCTTTTTAAAACTGTAAACATAGTCGTCTTCTAATGGGCTCCTGTATTTTCTGTTCATATGAAACTTGTTTTTTAGAGCTATTCATTACTTTTTAAGCTATAGCTGAGGAAAGCAAATCAGGTTAAAGTTTGTATGTACAAAATTTAAAGGGAAATGTTAGCATGATAAGTCTGTACTCAGTATGAAAAGTCTGGACACCACATAGATCCTGTAGTTGCTCTCAGCTTAGTCCAGCAAGCAGTATTGGACCACAGTAGCAGAACTTGAAAGTGAAAAACAATATCCAATTACCAGAGATGACTGTACTGTAAAACAGAAACATGAGAAGTAAAAATAAAGGAAAATGAAGCTGCAGGGTGTTTGGAGGTTTATGAAAGTAAAATGAGGAAACCTCACATCAAAACTTAATATTTGGAAAAATAAAACAGTCAAATGAAAAAATCTGTTTACCTTGGAGAAGTAAGAAAAGAAGAGGAAACAAAAATAATCTATGACATACAGAAATTTTAGGGGTGGTTAGTGGTTTGCATAAACAGAATAAAGAAAAAGTCTAATTAAATCCACCCGCTCTTGGCGTGAAGGGGAAGCAGCTCCATTTAATTTTTCTCAACTATAGAAGTTACAAAAATGATGATCCTTAAAGCCGAAGTAAACATTTTAGAAAAAATCAAAACAAATAAGGGCATTTACATATGAAAGGGCTTTCAGGTTTTTAATCTGCTCAGTCAAAAAAACCACTTAAGAACAAATAAGCCATTTTTATAACAACTTAGGAGAAAAATGCTATAAGTATCTGAGGTATTTGGGGAAATACAGTCCTCTTCACCATTCATAAATAAGGTTAGCTCTTACACACGACCACAGCTTCACCAAACACTCTGCCTGAAATCTTACAGGTAGTCTTATTTAAGTAATCCTTTACTCAGTCTGAAAGAGCTAGAAGACATAAGCTAGCATTAAAACAGCAAAGCTAATGTAAGTTAGCTGACATAAGTTAGCAGAAATATTAGAGTGTAGTAGGTCAAATCGCAGCTGCAGAACACCATGGAGACCTTGAGGTTACAGTAACTGACTGTATTAACTCATTGCAAGATCAAAGTTTCTGTGCCACCTGGATGTTGCCAAATCTGAGTAGAGTGCACAGAATGACCCAGATAGCAATGGGAAGGAGGACCAAACAGTGTGAGGCCGAGCTGTAATTATCACTTTAAAAATGAAAGTACTGAGGATGGACTACTTTGGAATTAGGGGTGATGTGTTTACTGAGACTTCTGGTCTATCAGCTGATCTTGTGTCATGTCCACAAGAATTTGAACAAAGAGGAAAACAATGGAGAAATACAAATTCATGTTTCCTAGAGGAGTTAGATCTGATTTCTCTGTTTGTTTATGTAAAGATTCTACAGACAAGAGGAATTTTTTTTTAGGGTTTCCCAAAATCACTGAAGCAAAGAATGGTTGAGGTTAGAATGGGCCTCTGGAGATCATCTTGTCCAAACCGTCTGCTCAAGCAGGACCATCTAGAGTCACTTGCCCAGGACCGTGTCCAGACAGCTTTTGAATATCTCCCAGGAGTAGAGACTCCACAGCCTCCCTGAGCAACCTGTGCCAGTACTTAGCCACCTGTACAGTGAAAAAGTGTTTCCTGATGTTCAGACAGAACCTCCTGTGTTTCAGTTTGGACACATTGCCTTTGGTCCTGCCACTGAACACCACTGAAAAAAGCCTGGCTCTTTCTGCTTTATATCCTCCCTTCAGGTATTTATATACATTGATGAGATTTCCCTAAACCTTCTCTTTTCTAGGCTGAACTGCCCCAGATCTTTCAACCTTTCCTCATATGTCAGGTGCTCCAGTCCCTTAATCATCCATGTGGCCCTTCAATGAAGTCTCTCCAGTATGTCCCTGTCTCTTTTGTACTAGGGAGCCCAGAACAGGACACAGCACTCCAGACGTGGCCTCACTAGTGCTGAATAGAGGGGAAGTATCACCTCCCTCGACCTGCTGACTGTACTTTGTTTAATGCAACTGAAGATACCATTAGCCTTCTTTGTAGCAAGGGTGCATTGCTGGCTTATGTTTAACCTGGTGTCCACCAGGACCCCCAGGTTCTTTTCTTCCAAGCTGCTTCGCAGCTAGGTGGCCTTCAGCGTATATCAATGCATGGGGTTGTTCCTTCTTAGGTGCAGGACTCTACATTTCCCCTTGTTGAATGTCATGAGGTTCCTGTTGGCCCATTTCTCCAGCCTGTCAAGGTCCCTCTGGATGGTAGCTTGACCCTTTGGTGTAACAGTCACTCCTCTTAGCTTGGTGTCATCTGCAAACTTACTGAGGGTACACTGCTGAGGTTTGCTGGAGAAGATGACAATGAGAACATGCAATACTCAGCTATACTCAAGTGAGTGAAGCAAGTATGTTTTCCAAGACACAGCTGAACAAGATAGGATTAATCATCACCTATTAATCTACCCTGGAGACCAGGTGCCTGCAATGTCTCACATGGCACATTGTTAGAAAGGGAAAAAGCGACGATCACTCCCGACACTATCTGTCAGGGCTCTAATCCAACTAGCAAGAATAGTGTTACTATGGTAAATTTTTAGAAATTTGTAGATTAGAGCATGTTTAGAAATATACCTGTCTATCATGTCCATATTTTGAGCTCCTAAGAGCACATCATGTCCATAATCTAGATCCTTCATTAACTTTAGAAAACTAGTGAACCACGTCATCGCTATGTTAAGAATTAGAAGTTTCTTGATGTGTTGGTGACAACAGCTATGTTGTTCTGTGTCAAGGCTGATCTCCGAGTTCTGAGGACAGAGCATTCTTCGTAAGAGACATTGGCTTTTGGGAAGGTCTTCCAGGATGAAGAGGATTTCAGATTGCAGCCATCGGTAGTGAAAGCTGTGAAATATTCCACTTTCAAAAGAGCTTTCCAGCATTACAAGTTCCAATATCCCTGTTAAATGAAAATGAGGAAAGCAAATAGATATTTCTATCTACCTGCTATAGAAATATAACAGAGTTTCCATTTTATATATGTATCATATATATATTATATCTAACAAAAGAATCTCTCATTCTCCCTCAAAATCACCTCTCTTTTCCTGGAACTGAAGAATAGACAGAAATGTCATGAAGTATCTTTGCTATTTTGTTCACAAAGTATCAAATCAAAATTGTGGTAGATAAACTGCTAAGATTTAATAAATAAATAAATACCCATCCTGAGGCATAGCTCCTATTGTACCAGCTGATGCTGGAGAAGTGGTGTACCTGGTATCAGTAATCTCTGTAAAAGAGTATTTGTCTCTTATCAGTATTCTTTCTTTTTGTGTTTTATTTCTTTACTGCAAGTCTTTCACTAAAAGTAATAGGAAATGGGCTACACTGAGATAGCATTTATATGCCTTTAAAACTGTTTGCTGCAGTCTTTAAAAATAAAAGAGCCTTTTAGCCTCATTTCTCAACAAACATGGCTTCTGTAATGACACTGTCCATTTGTCTGTCTCTTTTTGTATCTGCCCACCCATTTGTCTTCCTTTTGATAAACAGAATCTTCTAGCCAGGTTCCACCAAATTTGACTGATAAATTCACGTGAGTTTTGTGATGATCAACAGCGGGATAGATGTGTGTGTGAGGGAAGACAGGGAGAGGAAGAGAGACAGGGAGAGGAAGAGGGACAGAGAGAGGAAGAGGGACAGGGAGAGGAAGAGGGAGAGGGACAGTGCTATGGAGACTGAACTGTGAATCCTACTGAGTGCAAATCTGAGCTGAGAGTTAATGGGGGTGGGAAGTGGATAAGGCTGGAAAAAGGGAATGGCTAGGAGATATTGTGGGATTGTATAGGGACATAAGGGAGTATGTAAACACAAAGTTAAAGGAAACAAGAATTTGTCTTAATGACATACCAGCCAAATAAGTCTAGTCTGCATAGGTTTCTTAAACAGCATAGTATCATGATTTGAGGCTTCCAGTTAATTATATCTCTTTAACAGGAGGTAGAATACATAGTATTCTATGTATGAATACAGTGTAATTATTATACTGTGTGTCTAAGTGATGAAGGCTGAAAATACAATGCTGTCCTTTGGAAGATGAAAGGTGTAAAGTTCCTATGTATCATAATGGAAAATTCTAATTTAAAGTGTTAAAAACACTTCTCCCAACTTGTACTTTTGTAATAACTAATACTTAAAGCATTAATGTATTTTCTTTTCCTTTTGATTAAGTTCCAAGCAGAACATTTTGGTACATTTGGACTGGCACACATTTTGTACTTTTTATGGTGCTGATATATACTGGCAGCTACGGCTGAAAAGTCAAATTGAAACACAGCTACTGCTTCTTCAAGGAGTTATTTCACATGTCATTTAAACATTTAAAATACCAAAGTGATGGCTTAATTCCTTGGAGTGTGTATAACCCAAATGACACAGTAAAAGTATCGACATCAAAGTGAATACCAAACAAACGTCAAGTGAAAATCAGATCCTTTAAAATGCAAACACATCTTATAACTATGAAAACTGAAGATAAAAGCAATAGAAATGCACAAACCTACACATCTTTAGAATAAAGTTTCAAGAATCCATATGTTACAAGGATAATGTAGCACCATTCCTCAGTGATTTATATCGGAAGTAGCTGAAATATCTACTAGTGCCTCTATAACTAACGTAATCGAAATCTCTGGTGCAATGCCTTAACTGTCTTTTCAATAATACTTTTACATCCTCCTTTTAATTTTCAGGACTTGTTTATTCAAACCAGATTCCTGAATGTGCTCATTCTTAGGAGATTTTGAACAAAAATAGGGCAAAGTTATGCATAAATATTCTCCTTATAGTTCCAGATGTGCTTGTGGGTTTTTTTCTAATGGGGACAGAGATGCAGTTCATGACAAGAAAACTGCACCAAGAACAGTGAAGCATTGCCTTACATAAGGAGATAAAAATGCTGACATAATACCACATGTAAATCTCTCTTTGTTTCCTCACCTCAGGCTAGCTCTTTGATGAAGCAAAGGCCAGAGTTCTGTCTTTTGGGGAGTCTCAGATGCATTATATTGAATTAAGCCTCAAGGCTATTCCATCTAAAATTCAAAATTAAGACTTCAATAATGCTCAGCCAATTTCGTAAAGAGACTGTTTCTTGTAAGCATATGTGTAAGGCACGCAGGAAACTGAGTTGATACTGTTTAAAATTGTATTAAGTTTGACACAAAAGCTGTTGGGCATTTATTGGCATTCTTTATACTTTGTGCTTTTTATACAGGGGTCCAATACAACACTTCCATTGATTTTTAACAGATACAAGAATATGCATGTTTTTCTTCCCTCACTGATATCTCTCTTTAAGATGTGACCACTATGTTATGTGTTTGATTTTTCAAGCTGAGAAGAAAAGCTTCAACGCTGACCTTTTCCAAACATTTAATAATTTCTTCAAGATGCCAGGCGTGGATTTAACAACTGATCAATCTACTTAGGTTCTGGTGAAGCAAAAATTAAGATTCTGTAACCAAAGTGGTCCAGGTGTTGGGATCCACACCTGAGATAAGTATTTGTAGGATTCCACAAGCAGAGCAATCTTCCCCAAATATGCCCAACTAAATTTGGTAAGAATGTGCTGAAACAGAGTATCAGCCAAAAACAGTCAGATGGCAGCTGTTGTGCCATAACTGCTAACAATCTGCGTCATTTTCAGCTTTCTATTTCATTCCATAAGCCTGTCGCAATGGAACATAACCACTACCACCACAGAAATCTCTTCTACTAGAGTAAGTTGCAGTGATGCTTACCTTTATGCAAAGTGAGGTATTCGTTGAAATGTAAACGTCCTGCCGAAAAAGCAGGTCTTGTTGCTACATGCATTAGTCGTTCAATTAAGAGACCTGTCTCTAGCTTCTGTGTATACAGCCTTCCTAATTTACACCCCAGGTTCAGCTCATTTGTTTCTCGCATGGTGGGTACACAATGGATGTCTTGGGGACCCTCTGACTTGCTTTGCCTTGCAGTCTGTACATCTGAGTGTTGACAGACGATATCTATGCTGCAAATATAAGTTGGGTTCAAGGCCAGTCTCACCAAGAGCAGTACCGAGATTATTTAGAGAGCAAACCAGGCAGGCTGGGCTCAGGCACAGCCTCCAGCACAGCTGGCTATTGAGAATTACTATGCCATCAAGCATACCCAGATAGCCTGTTGCAGGCCTTCTGCTGCAACAGGCAGGTGGAAAGACACTAGGGAGACAGTTGAACACACTTTCCTTGTTCAGAACGGTCTATACATAGTTTCTATGTCCTCTCAATGCACATCCTTTCTGGGGAATACATATGTGATGTCACTTTGCAGTAGAAGAGAGCTATGCAAGTAAGAAACCCACAGTATCAGTCCTTATCTTCTTGGACAAAAGCAAAGCAGGGAAATCGCTGACTGACAGGCTGCTTTGCTGCATAATTATCCTCTTTACCCACACCTTAAGTCAGCCTTATGTCAATGTTCCCAACATCCATAACGACTGTGTGCACTGGCTCCTGATTCATCAGGAACTGTTTACTCATGGTGGATGTAAGGACAGTACCTCAGAAAGGCCATTGATTAAACAGACACATGAGCAAATGCTTATAGAGCTTCCAAATTCTTTTTTTCCTTTATTTATTTGTTTATATTCTCCATTGATTTTAATTAACCTCACTCAAAGTAAATCAGGGCATGGAGAAATATTAGTGGTTGTTAACTGAGACTGGGATTTTAAGTTAAATATCTATTGGAGATGTTGAAATATAGATTATGCAGGCACCCAGAAAATGTTATGCACCATGATATTTCTTTATGCTGGCTCAAGAGAGAAGGAGCCATGGTGAAATATCACCAGCAGGTCTATTTCCAGTGAATGTCAAGTCAGAAAGTCGCTGGGTCACAGCTTTGCTCTCAAGTTTGCATCTGAGGGATGCCAAAGTCATGCCTACTCTAAGTTATCTTCCCAGTGTCACATCAAGTATGAGTATAATCTGTTCAAATATGGATTTGAGACTACCATATCCCTACATGCAAAATCAAGGGAGAAATATTTAAAGTAGTGATAATTTAATGTGTTCATTTCTTTAGATTGCTTAAATATTCATGCATCCAAAGCTCTGGGTGCACGTACAAAATATTAATAGAAAATCGAGGAACATAATGAAGTCATATGATACATGTCTCAGAACTACTTTGTCAGAGGAAACTGCTGCATTCTAAAAGCTTTATTGCTCTCCAGAGTTGTTTGATTTTTTTCCTCCTTTTTCTTTGACCTAAATGTTAGTAGAGAACTTTAGGAAAAGAATTTTGATTTTTCAAATACTCTGTATAGCTTTTAAAGGAGAAAAAAAGAGAGAAAGGAGAGGTAAAATAGAGAAGGGAAGGGGGAAGAGGAGAAGTGGAGGGGGAAGAGGAAAGCAAAGGAAGAGAAATAGAAAATAGAAAAGGAAAAGGAAAAGGAAAAGGAAAAGGAAAAGGAAAGGAAAAGAAAGGAAAAAAGAAAAAAGAAAAAGAAAAAGAAAGAAAAAGAAAAAGAAAAAGAAAAAGAAAAAGAAAAAGAAAAAGAAAAAGAAAAAGAAAAAGAAAAAGAAAAAGAAAAAGAAAAAAGAAAAGAAAAAGAAAAAGAAAAAGAAAAAGAAAAAGAAAAAGAAAAAGAAAAAGAAAAAGAAAAAGAAAAAGAAAAAGAAAAAGAAAAAGAAAAAGAAAAAGAAAAAGAAAAAGAAAAAGAAAAAGAAAAAGAAAAAGAAAAAGAAAAAGAAAAAGAAAAAGAAAAAGAAAAAGAAAAAGAAAAAGAAAAAGAAAAAGAAAAAGAAAAAGAGAAAAACCATGTGTTGGTTCAATATACTTAACAGGACAAAAGTGTATTTTCAAAAATATCTTGGTATTAAGATAGAGCTTTATTATCCATTAGACTAGTTCGATGGAAAACACATGTTTATTTAAAAAGCCCTCAATCAGGAAATTTGAAAGACAGTTTACCATCTCAAGCCTCCTCAAAAAAAATTTCATCTGACCTGATGAGACAAATCAGGACCATAGTGGTGATTTAATGGAGCAATCAGCAATCTGTCATATCTGATTGATGGGTCTCTTCAGAAACCTGACAGATGATCTGATCCCCACCAGCATCGACAAATCTTCGTCAGAAGACCCTATCGCTAACACAAACTGTGGAAAGATTTTTCCAGTCAACTGTTTTTTATTTTGTCCTTGAATTGAGGTGATTTTTTTTTTTTGTCCAACCCCTTTGCTTTGAATAGTATTGTCCTGACCCAAAGATGTTATTTATGACAGAGCATAGCTCTCACCTTTCAAAAAGTCAAATATTTTATCAAGTACTGAAAGTTATTTCTCCTCTAAAGCTAAATTAAGAAAGTAATAAATGTAATTTGCACAAAACACCAGTTCTAATAGTTATAAATGTATTTTTAAAACAAGGAAATTCACACTAAGAGTCAAGGAGCATAGGTACCTCCTTTCTGGGTTTTAAGTGAGTTACTGTAGAGTGACTGCAGAGAAAGGCAGAGGGAAAACAACAGGCATAAACCAATTAGGGGCTCATTTTATTTCAAAACAGTTACAAATCATTTCATGTTAAGTGATATTTTGTTTTGTAAAGTATGCAAATTTGAAAGCTTTATTGAAAAATGTCATAAAAATTTTTTTTAACTTATGTCAGTGGAAAACTCCATGAGTTGCCTTGCTGCTTCCAAATCTGTTAACTTAAGAGGTCTCTGTCCTCTCTGCTTTACAGCCCATTCACAGTCTTACACACAGAAATCCATCTTTTAAATAAGACCTTACTGTAATTTGACATACCAGGCTACAGATATAGTGGTCCTGTGTGTATTAGTAGATGTCATCCTTGCTAGGGCCAGGGACATTGAAGGCATTATAAATAATTTACTGTATCAATTAATATTCAATGTTATATAATTAGGAAGTTAGCATACACTGTTTATGTAATGCTGGGTACATCATGAAAAAATATAAATAAGCAGAGTGTGAACAAACACTGTCAGCAGAACAAATGAGCTGGCCAGCTTTCTCCTCCCTGTCAGGGCAACTCGGTGAAGCTCTGCAGCTCGCTGTGATGGAGGTGTGTACGCAGAGGGAGATTTCAGGAATGCAGAGGTAAAGTGATGGGAGCAGCAGCATCCTGTCTCCCAGTCCTGCCCCCCAAACCTGCTGCTATGGGGCAGGGGAGAGACAGCACGCTGCCAGGACTGCCGTGCAGCTGTCCTCTGCTATGGCTGTCCACCAGTATGGCTTAGTCTCCTGCCAGGTCGTCTTGGGAACACTGAAAAAAAGCAGCTGAGGAGCTGGAGTGTTCAAAGATGGAGACATCTTTTGCTCCTTGGTCTTTCTGGGCGCTGTGTGTGCACCCAGCTTTTGACGGTGCAGCTTTTTCAGCTGCAACCAACATCCAGGACTAGAGTGTGATCAATGACGGATATGAGTGAGTAGGTAAGCTGGTAGGTAGATTTGCAACAGAAAGGAAAAAGAGAATCACTTTAATATAAAAATTTTATTTATATAAATTGCTTCCCCACATAAGATCTGCAAGTAATTTCCATTAAAAAGGCATGATCTTGTAGGGAGAATTGGGAAGAGAAAGCAGAACATAATTTCTCCTATAAAAACTTAGGTGTACATGATGGTGTTTATTTTTCTTTATGAAGCATAAAAAAGTCTGTTTAACCTCTGAGCAGTTGAATAAGGTAATTATTTGCAATGCATTAGCAGTAATATGAAATTTCATATAAAGTATGCGTGATCTGAATCAAGAGCGTGTAAGGTCATTTCTTTTTAATGATGTCAGTTCATAATTAAAATCAACATGAGGGGTTTATTTTTGGAGGATGGGAGCTAATCTTTAAATGTGCCCGTTACAGATCTTGTGTGCAATCCCAGTCTGACTGCTTTATTAAAATGTATTTGGTGTGCTTCTCTAACAAAAATCAATTTTAACACCTTTCTGCAAACAGTTTCCTTCCTGTTACAATCATTTTTATTTGTAATTATAAAATCATCAGTGTAACAAGATACAGTTGGAGTTTGAAGAGTATAGTTTATTTTTTTAATTACATTTAATGAATAATTGAAATTTATATTAATGTAATGAAAATAAATTTGAATTTATGATGGTTTAATTTTAATTTTTATTAAATCCATTTATAAGATGTTCATTGCAAAAATACCTGCACATGTTCTACAGCTTGAACTGTTAAATATCCCAAATAAGAGCAAAAAAATCTGATCACTTATTTGTATCATCTGCTAGATTACATGCACATGAATGTGGTCAGTTAGATGCCTACAGTGAAATTCGGTTCCTATTAAAATTGAAGACACAATTCTTAGTGATGTAGAGAGGTTAATGCTTTGTCCATGGAAATGCAAGGTATAATCAACTAGGAAGGTCTTTGAGACGAAATGCTGCTTTCATCTCCTTCAGTCTATGCAGCTCCAACCTGAAAGATAATGATGAGCCTTGGCCCTCATTAGCATCCACAGAGTCTGAGGGTGTTCAGCATTTTCTCAGCAGCTTACAAGTACCATGGCATTGCCCCAAACCAAGGGCCTATTAAAGGTGCGTGTATGGCTCTTGCTGGCTCTGTGGACCTGGGATCAGATTTGTTCTATTAGCCCTGAAGGCCAAAAGCAGACTTAGCCTTTGAAGCCAAGACTTTGGAAGTGCTTGATGGTGAGAACATAATTCTTTAAAAGATTCATCTGACATAGCTTTATCCATCCAGAAGTTGAGTGTCTAGTCCAAATTTTCAATTTTTTTAAGTTTGGCTGAGACATCTACCTTACAGAAAGATCTTAGGTTGAGATGATTTGGGTTCTGGAGGTTTCCCTTTTTATATACAAACTGAAAGAAAAGTTTAAATGGGTGGTTAGATTGTATGACTGTTGTAGTTTAACCCCAGCCAGCAACTAAGCACCACACAGCCGCTCGCTCACTCCCCTGCTCAGTGGGATGGGGGAAGAGAATTGGAAGGGTAAAAGTGAGAAAACTCATGGGTTGAGATAAGAATAGTTTAATAATTGAAATAAAATAAAATAATAATGATAGTAATAATAATGATAATATTATTAATATGATGATTCTAACAATAATAAAAATGTTAATGAAAAGGAAAATAACAAAGAGAAATAAAACCCAAGAAAGACAAGTGATGCAAATGGAAACAAATGCTCACCACCAACCAACCGATGCTCAGCCAGTCCCTGAGCTTCCCCCTAGTTTTATTGCTGAACATGATGTCATATGATATGGAATATTCCTTTGGTCACTTGGGGTCAGCTGTCCCGGCTGTGTCTCCTCCCAACTTTTGGTGCACCCTCAGCCTACTCGCTGGCGGGGCAGTGCAAGGAGCAGAAAAGGCCATGACTCTGTGTAAGCATCATTCAGCGATAACTAAAACATCCCTGTGTTATCAAAAAAGTTTCCAGCACAAATCCAAAACATAGCCCCATACTAGCTACTATGAACAAAAACTGCTCTACCCCGGCCAAAGTGAGCACAATGACTAGTTTTAGATAGCCTTGATTATAAGAGACATATTCGCCATGAAGGCAACTGAAATTTCCAAAATAATTATCAGTTCAGGTGCTATCAGGTTTCCTATGTCCAGCTTCAGACATCATGAAGTTCCATGAGCTCCAGAAAACTCCACTCTGAGGGCATTGGGTTATGCCAGTTGGCTGGAGCTACCAATAGGCACAATCTCACGGTGTCTGGAAGTGCTGCATCAAGGAAGGAATTGTTATTCAGGATGTTGACCTGAGTCCAACCTCTTCCAAAAAAAAAAAAAAATCCTCTCAGCTGTAACTTCACAAAGACTTAAATCAGGAATGTTTTTGATTACAGAATTGAGATAGAAATTTTATATGCTTACCTCCAAATTGGTTATTCTAGCTACGCAAATAGTCATTCTGGACTATAAAAACACTTCCAGTGCCATTTTGAGACAGATTATGAAATTACTCCAGTGCAGATTAAGGAAATAAACAACCTAATTTCTGGATATTTTTAGTTTATAAACTGCAGGATGCTGAATATTCATCCCTGATCCATCAAAAACCATCTTTAAACTTGAGAAAGCCAAGACCACACCCCAAATTTATTTTGATTTTAGGGAAACTAGGGTTCAATTTTTATTGGAGCTCTGTTGATAATGAAAAATTGATATTCCATCATAAAATTAACAACCTTACTATGTGTGGCTTGAAACTGCCATTAAACACACTTTTTATTTTATGACTATACATCAAATTAATATCCTTGCCTTGAGACAAAAAATTGATAGAGGATTAGGAAAAAAGATTTATTTACAACTTTGGTAACTAATTTACTGTGGAATTTGCAGCAAGACTGTGCAGCATAAAATCAACATGGTAAAATAGTCTGCATACTCCTGATTCACTACTGCATACTCTTGATTTACTACTGCTAAATTGTAATCCTGAATAGTGATGTTGTATCATATGGAATTATTTCAGTTCAGAAATCTATGCCTAGGAATGACCTATATTTTACATGCAACTAGCACAGAAAACAGAAAAAAAAAAAAAAAGAAAAGCATAATATTTAAATACAAGCCTAGGAGACAGATAATGTTTTCTTTCTTAAATGAATTTATTCCCTGTTTTGATACTGATGCCATTTCTGCATTTACCTAAAACTAGAAAGATTCTTGTTCATACATTTCATAAGACATCCTCCTTGGACACATACAATTTAAGTGTGCCTTGTTACATGTAACATCTCTGTTAGGTTTACTTAAGGTGTGCGAGATGCTCTACTACCCTCACCTGATATTAAAATGTAAAACAAGATAATGACTGTGAGTGACAAGGTGGCTGCTCATATTCATGTCCGTATATTAGGCTCACTCAAAAAAAAAAAAAAAAATTCAGTTTGCCAGTTAGAAATAATTAGCAATCACAGTTGGGTAGAAAAATAATAATGAAAAACCTTACATTTGTACCAGGTAAGCAATGTAATTTTTCAAGTTTCTGACAAGAAATATGTTCAGAGATCAGTTTGTCATATCATTTTACAGGATACAAGGAGACATTTCTTTCTTCAAGGTTATCATACGCCATATGCCTTGCTCTATAGGTTTGCCAAAAGTCACTTAATGCCATATGTCTTAAGCCATTTGTTTTTCAAATAGTACCTCAGCTGTTGTAGACACTATCTGATGAAAATAGTCAGAAAAAGATAACATTTGTGCTTTGCTACTATCAGAGACTCAATTTTTCCGTGTAAAGTAGGTATCATGAGAGACGTGTATATTTTATACTTTAATATTGACTTCTCCGTAAGAAAATTTAAAGTGGTATGCATAATTCCACCTCCTGTAGCACTCTCAGCAGAGGGAATAGGTTTATCTGCACAGGCAGGGGGACACCAACCTAAACAAGCCACTCCATCTTTCCCTAACAAAAATATTAGAATTTCAGAAAGTAGAGAAATGTGTTAAAATGGTGTTGAAGAAGCAATGTTTAATCACAGAATGTTTACTAGTGTAGCGAAGTTTACTAGAGGAGCGAAAGGGAGGGAAAGCATCCCTCATCTGTAATCCTTTCTTTCTTGCCCACAGCTGTTAGACAGCTGCCTTGTCAAGCAGTTTCTTGAAAATTCATAAATGCCAATCTTCCTGAAAAAAGGTTTGTCATGTGCCACTGCATAAGATTCATGATCCTTTAAGCAAGACCTTAACTTAGGGCAGAAGTAATGCACCCGGCCACACACCACATTAAGCTGTTCCTATTGAGTTAATCACTGTCCTTCTCAAGAATCTGAATTAGGGATCTGTGGAAGCAAGAAGCATGTTTGGGGAAATATATTATTAGGTATTGTTAAAAGTCCTGGAACTTTGCCTTAAAAGTTATAATAGTTGAGTGTATTTTATTACAAGTCTTTTTTTCTTTATGTTACTAACTTTAATTTTTATTACATTTCAAAATTTTATCTCATACTCAACTCTTAACCTAAATTTTTGTTAACATAACATTCAAAAAAAGCTTGTTTTAAAACCTTGGAAAACACATATAACAGAAGATAGATACAGCCATTGCAGTTGCCAGTGATCTAATAATCAGAGCACAACAGAGTTCTTCACTTACGCCTACATTATACTAATTTCTTTTTTGATTTAGGCAGATCAGTTATAGTCTTTGAATCTGAAAAAAGAGTTGAGACAACATTACTTACCTCCCTTGCAGGATGCAGGATGAATTAATTAGTTAATGTTTGTTTAACTCTTTGAAGATGGAGAGCTCTATTTAGGTAATAAGTACTACTTTTATGAAGAAAAATATGTTAAATGCTTATTACTAAATGGCAGTGCTGTGGCAACACAGCTGTTCTGCTTGGAGTTACAAAATCATTCTTTCCCTCCCATTCGAGCTCTCACAGCATGCACAGCGTTGTCTCTCCACAGTGTGAAAGCAGCGGGCACGTGTGGCCATCACTGAGGGCATCCCGGTTCTGGAAAGGCTGAGATTACCTGGCAAAAATACACCAATCCAAATACTGATTGTATGCACAAGCAGGAAAACAATCAGAGTATTGGAAGAGAATGAAACTGTGACTAAAGTTGTGACATCATTTTAACACATCCTCATATACTTTTGTCCTATGCTTACAGTGCAACCAGCTGTCTGAGCAGGGCTGAACGTGTAAGATCAGAAATGGTGCTCTCCTTTTGGTGTTGTACTGCATACAGGCAGCTACAGTAAAAATTTTACTGTTTTCAGGCTGTACTATCCCTTTTCAGCTTGAGTTGAACACCAAATATTTACTGATGTACCCCTCAGAAAAAATTCTGTGATGAGAGCTGGAGACTCTGCTAAATACTAGCCTCTGCAATGAATGCGTGGGCAGCACATGATGTTCCAGCCCCAGAACTGCAGTTTTCAGTATCACACAGTGACTTTCTTTTATGAATTAAGGACAGCATTCAGTTCTATATCAAAACATCTGAATTTAGGTGCCCTTACGTATGGAAGGCCCCACTATTATAGTCAGTGGAAGTTTGGTTCATATGGGCAGCGGAGCCTGCAGAGGAATTTGGTTAACCAGGTCTCTGATGTTTATATAATTGGTCTTTTGAATTCCCTGACTGCATTGACTAGATTTTCACTGATTATAGCAGGAGTTAAAACATCTAGTGTACTTTTAGACATTTGCAAATAAGTATGTAAATCCCAAACAACTTCTTTTCATAAGGGCACAAATCAATTCCATAAATTGAGATGTTTTGAGGTGTCCAAGAAACAGTTTTGGAGATCCCACTAGACTTCAGATGCTGCTTCAGAAGGGTTAGATGCCAGCATCAAGACAACTGCAAAATAAGCTTAAAAGTTCCAAAAACTCAAATAACAAAACTGTAAGTGGCAATGAGTTTTTGAGATAACATTGTGCAAAACACCCACAGTTGATTTCATTAGAAGTAGAACCAGCAAAAGACTAAAAGGGAAAACTACAGAGAGATTTCATCAAGAATAGATTTGAGTCCTCTCTGAACAAGTCATAAATGGGAATACATAATGTTTTGTGGGAAGGGACAATAGTTCTTGTAAAGTTGTTTCTCTTTTTTTCTAATGGGAATGGCCTTCAAGTGACAACAATAAGCCATCAAAACATGCAGTTGTTCACCTCCTAGGAAGTCTGTTGCTGATAACGTGTAATGAAATATAGCACCCTGACCCAGTTTTCTGTAAAAATCATAGAAGACAACAAATCTGAGCTGTTTTGGTCTTGCAACTGCTAAAGAGAGGGGAAAAAAAGATGAAAATTCAAAAATCTTGTTTTCAATGCTGCACAGAATCATAGAATTGTTTAGGTTGGAAAAGACCCTTAAGATCATCAACTCCAACCATTAACCTAACACTGTCAAGTCCACCACTAAACTATGTCCCTAAGTGCCACATCTACCCATCTTTTGAATACCTCCAGGAATGGTGAATCAACCACCTCCCTGGGAAGCCTGTTCCAATGTTTGATAATCATAGAATTATAGAATCATAGAATCATTTAGATTGGAAAAGACCTTTAAGGTCATCCAGTCCAACCATTGACCCTACTCTACCAGGTCTGCCACTAAACGAGGTCTCTAAGCACCACATCTACACGACTTTGAAACACATCTAGGGATGGTGACTCAATCACCTCCCTGGGCAGCCTGTTCCAATGCTTGATAATTCTTTCAGTGAAAAATTTTTTCCTAATGTCTAGCCTAAACCTCCCTTGGCGCAACTTGAACCCGTTTCCTCTTGTCCTATCGCTAGTTACTTGGGAGAAGAGATCAGCTCCTATCTTACTACAGGTAGTTGTGAAGAGCAATAAGGTCCCCCCTCAACCTTCTCTTCTCCAGACTAAACAATCCTAATTCTCTCAGCTGCTCCTCATAAGACATGTTCTCCAGATCCCTCACCAGCTTTGTTGCCCTTCTCTGGACACGCTCCAGCACCTCAATGTCCCTCCTATACTGCGGCGCCCAAAACTGAACACAGNATCCAGCGAAGCGTACACCTGTCTAAGCCACGGGCTGCCAGCTTCTCTAGCAGAATGCTGTGGGAGACTGTGTCAAAGGCCTTAGTAAAGTCCAAGTAGACAACATCCACAGCCTTTCCTTCATCCACCAGGCGGGTCACCTGGTCGTAAAAGGAGATCAGGTTGGTCAAGCAGGACCTGCCTTTCACGAACCCATGCTGGCTGGGCCTGATCCCCTGGTTGTCCTTCACATGCCACGTGAGTGCACTCAGGATGAACTGTTCCATGATCTTTCCTGGCACTGAGGTGAGGCTGACAGGCCTATAGTTGCCTGGATCCTCCTTCCGGCCCTTCTTGTAGATGGGTGTCACATCTTTTCAATTAAGAAATTTTTCCTAATATCCAATCTGAACCTCCCCTGATGCAACTTGAGGCCATTCCTCTTGTCCTATTGCTTGTTACTTGGGAGAAGAGACCGACCCCCACCTTGTTACAACCTCCTTTCAGGTAGTTGTAGAGAGAGCAGTAAGGTCTCCCCTCAACCTCCTTTTCTCCAGACCAAACAATCCCAGTTCCCTCAGCCACATGTCTAGTTGTATGAAATCATCATAAGTCTTATACGAAAACAGACCTGTCAAACTTCAGGAAATGCAGTTCTACCTTATGGCACGTCTTGTTCTATACAAAGAGGAAATTAACAGGGCTTTACAAGGACAAGCTAAAAGAAAATTTACCATCTTTTAAAACAGAGAGGTCTGAAGTCTGCATCAAAACCCCTTCATAAATCTTGCTGGAAACGTCTGTTAAGTTACTACAGTTGTTCAAGGATCAAAATCATTTATTTAATTAAAAATGACAGAATATGTTCATCCTTGTACTGCATGGTACAGCATGCTTCAGTTATCCGTAAGCTAGCAGACTGCTGATTAACAAACTACTTCTGTAGCAGCAAATTCATCAGTGTCACAGCAGCATCCCAAACACAAGCAGGTGATTGTCAGTGTTTCTAAATGGCTGGCATGTTTTTGACCAGCATGACTTTCTCAGGCAACTGATTAACACGCTCAAAGTTGGTGGTCAGTACGATCATTTCTAGACTGTCAGCTTTCTGAGGTTTTGGGGTTTTGTTTTTGTTTGTTTGTGTTTTTTTGTTTTTTTTTTTTTTTTTCTGGAACCTGTGTAAAATGGAAAAAATCATAAGAAATAGAAACCAGTGGTCTGACATCTAATTTTCAAGGAAATTAGAATTCCATTTATTTTTGAACTTTTTTGCCACTCACAAGGAAGTCTTAAAAGAACATTAAGTTGAACATCTAACTAAACATATAATTACAAGACTGCAAGACAAGTTCAGTTACATTTTAAAAGACATACAAATGGTAAAGAATAAAAAAAAAAACCCTGAGGCTACAGTTAGAATTGGCAAGTTAGAGCATTTTGCAGAAAAAAACCCATATAAAATAAAATATACTTTCCGGCTGAAAAAGCTTAATTTAAAAATATATATGTGTGTGTGTGTGCGCGTATATATGTCCCAAAGAAACAATCTTATGAAAATTTGGAAATAGATCAGACAATAAATTGTTTATATTTTTTAAAGCTAAAGGTGAAATCCTAAACAGCTACAGATATTAAATATGGAAGCCTGCTGATTTATAACATTAGTAAAGCTACAAAGAAAGAATGAAGCTCACTTAAAATTGTTTCCCACTGAACAGAAGCTCTTATCATTGAAATTAGCTTAGATAAGCACAGCTTTACACAAAAACGTTTGTAACAAGTCTCTAGACCTAACTCTGAAGGCAGAAAGAAATATTTATTTCTTCCTACTTGTGAAGAAAGGAGTGTACAGGTTGTGGAACAGTGCCATTTGGCTGTTGCATGCAGTCAAGCAGTGTATTTAGGAGCAAGGCATGCAAGCTTTCTATAATATCAGGGTGGGAATTACTTGAAAAGTAGTGACTCAGAGATACATTAAGAATTTTTGTAGACAACTGATTAGTTTGGTCCTTGGATGCCTACAGTAGAAATATCGGGTACAATCAGAGAGGTGATCTTGAACACGTACCCAGATTCCTTAGCTGTAACTGTAATGAGATTATTTTTAGTGCCACTTCTTTGGCACTAATAATGGAGTTTAAAGAAGGGCTGAACACTGATAATTTACGTGCTGGAAAATAAGGCTTATAATTTGTGGTTAGGACCTTCATCTATTCAGTTTAGAAAGGAAAAGTTGTGAGGACAGAGATATTTGATGGAAAGAAAAAACATTCGATGTGGAGAGAATGAGCAGAAGAGAGAAGTAAACAGAGATGTTTTAGTTAAAGAACAACATTATGACATTCCATCAATAGGTCAAGTTTCATTCCATTTGACCTATCACATCTGGCTGTTCTTGAGTTGTATCCAGAAACTTATGACCAGAAGGAAAAAAGATAGCTTCAGGATTGCTTTATCCAAAGCCCTAGTCTATAGAAACTTAAGAAACAAAAGTAAATTGGTTTGCAACACTTAAAATCTCAATGCATTTTTTGCTGATTCAGGCAGGTGTTGCTTATCCTCAAGCTTCCACAGCCTGAGAACGTGCAATTCCAAATTTCTCTCATTCCCTCAGACCTCAGTGGGTTTTGGATGTTTTTGTGATAATCAGCATTTTTTATTTTAGTTTATCATCGAGATCTTTCCTGTGTCATTGTACTGACAGCAGGAATTGAGCAGATGTCAAACTATAACTGATTTTTTTTGCTGACTACTCCCAAAATTACTTATCTGAATGAGTTACTGCTTTCTGGACCAAATTTGATTCTTGCAGGTCTTCGGTAGTCACCAACAAAATAATGCCATAGCAATCAAATAAACATGGGCAGAACATAGTGACAAAGATAAAACAGCTTCCCTGCCCCCCCGTTTGCTGCAGATACCACTGGTGACAATAACATGTATGAGAAATGGAACTGCACTGCTTTGTATTTTTTGCCAGATCTTTTATAACTGAAGCAACTTTGACATTTCTAATGGAAATTTCAGACCAGTTGCTCTAGAAAGTGTTAATGGTAGTTCTACTCTTGGCAGTCCTATTTGAGCCAGGTCAGAGAAGCACAGAGACCCCCACTGAAGTATGATACTGGGACACTATTCCATTTTTAGTATGATATGAAAGCAACTGTCTAACTTCTTTCTGTTAAAACTGAATAGTGGTTTCACAAGAATAAAGAGTTACTCTTTCGTCTTCTGTTCAATCTTGAGCTTCTTACTCTCTGAGTTCTCCAGTAGTTTACATAAATACTGTTCTTTAACAGTCACTTCACAACTCTTAGAATCACAAGCAGTTGGTCATTTCTACAGCAAAACTGATTTTCTGAGAAAAAATCTGGGGGTTTGTTTTCTGACATTCTGTTTTCCTAAACACTTTCTGTGGGAGAAAAAAAGGACACTGGAGGAAATCTCTGCAATTGTCTAGCACGCTCTGCTTAACTCTCACCACAAGTCTGTGCAAGGATGATTTTCAAAGTGAAAGATCTAAGACTTTGGTTAAACTTTCATATACGCATCTGTAAATACGTCCCTCTGCTCTGTCTCACACAATAGTGGGTAGCTGTAGAAGCGAGACATAGAAAGCAAATTGTTTTCCTGGTAAAGTCCCAGAAGTACTCATCCCTTCTTTTCCTTTCTCTGCACCACCAATTTTGTTTTTAAGCATGTTGGACAAACTTAGCTGTTGTGTGCCAAAGCCAAACTTGTTGCTACTACATCAGTCAAGCAATACAGTTCCCATGAAGCTACTGCAAAGTGGGTAATGTGAGTTAGATTTCCTTCTTCTGTTGCAATACGGTTCATCTTTAATAGTCCATGAACATGTATGAGGAAGTTCACACGTTGGAGAATTACTCTCTGCTTTCAATGGAGTTGGACAGAGTTGACTGTGCTTTGTTACATCTTTATGGTTGTCTTTGCAAAAAAAGAGATGGAATTGTTTTTAAACTTTTTAAAATGAAAGGCAAGACTTAGAACAACAGCAAGCTTTGCTTTGCAGTGAGTCCTAAGCACCTTAATTAGGTAAATTTTGCTTTGACTGTGGTAATGCTTGGCTGATTATTCTTTGATTCAACGATACACTGAGTTTGAAGTGTAAAACAGATAGTGCATATGAGAAAAAAATTTTCTAATCTGAGCAATTAAAAAATAATTAGTTTCACAGAACCTTACCTCAGAATAGCCTTAAATATGACAATCTACATTTCATTATGAAATCTAACCCTGCATCACTGAAGGTTTTTTATACATCCTTTTTTCTCTATGCTTTTGTAGAATTTTCAGGTTTATTTCCTTTCTATATATAGATTGTCTAATGCATACTGTTTTCAGTAAGTTGTCAACATTTTAGAATTAGTTGAAAGAATTAATGCAGATTTGGGGGAGACTGAGCTACCAAAAGTCTAGTCCAGGGCTACTATCTTTGAGAGCTGTCAAAAGGAATAATAATATGCAAACCACTAAGTGTAATTGTTCTCAATATTTTAATAATCTGAAGACACTACAAAGGCTTGTACCTTATTTGTATTAAACCACAGTAGCAGAGGGACTGTCTGCAACTGTTTGCATAGCTGCAGTAGTGTGATCCTTCTTGATATTACAAAGCTTTGCTGACTTTCTTTGGTGAGTGTAAGCACGCGTGGCTCAGATGTACAAAGCTATTTAGGACTGTAACCTGTATTTATGTCCCTGGTTCCCATCAATTGCTAGAGGAACTAGCCACCTAAATACAGCAGGGCACCCGTGCCTGCAGCCTTGAGGCGTCATTTCAAAAGGGATGCCCGTAGTTTCTCATAGTCTGGAGGTTCACTAAAGTACTTTTAGAACTCTTCTTATAAAGCAAGGGGTTACAGAAAGGTGTATTTATTTGACATTCTCTTTGCAATATGCAGCTGGCTTAGGTCAACATAGTTGGGTTTATTCCTCCTGAAGTCTTGCCCAAGACTCCAGCAATGCAATCACTGTACATAATAAAAGGTTTTGACTTGCCTTGCCTTCCTTAACTATAGACTACAGGCAGGGATACACACCCTTTTGTATATATGTCCTTCGAGATTTCTGGTATCACCATCAAAAATTTACATCCCCTGGTCCTTGCTCCCGTAAGAACTGAGAATACATTTACTTTGAATGTACTCAGAAAGTCTGTGGACAGAATGTACCTGAGAAAGTGCAGAATATCATTATTTTGCTCTTCAGTACAGTTAATACCTTTGCTACAAAAATGACATGTATCTGCAGCCTTTCACTGATCCTGAAAATGGGAGGCTTCCCACTTAGATTGTAAACTGAATTTCCTCAGCACCTAACTGTCCTAATTTACAAGCACTCCATTAAATTTCTGCAATATAAAAGAAGCAACACCTGTAATTAATATCATGCCTAAACAAGACTTTTTAATTCCTTTTAACTGAGAATCAGTTGTAATGAAATGACAGTGACTTCTTTTTCAATGTAACCATTGCATTATCACAGCAAATAAAATTCAGATGTCATAGATCATATTCAGAACTAGTAAGATATCATTTTATTTCTTCTTGTCTTTATTAGGTTTGATTCTGAAGTGGAGTCCCTCAATATGGAACGTGAAGTTTTTGCCAACAAATAGTATTTGAATGAAGTCAGACTTCATACTGGCAAAGCTTACCAGTGGTAGCAGAAAAAGATAAATATCAGTAATATCAGCTTATTTTACTTTGGGAAAAAAAATCATTCACCATTATATTCAAGCAGTACCATCTTTTACAGCAGAGCATACATACTGTGATTCACTTTCCATCAAATAATCAGGTTCTTCTTTGTCCTATAGCTACAAATTTTGTTGGTGTTGTTGATGTTCATCTGACATAGATAAACTTTGTTGCTGTTTTTTGGTTTTGTTGGACAGCATGTATATATTCCTTATTGCTTCTGCTCCGCAGCAAGTTGTACTTGGCATCTATTCCTTATCTGTCCATTCCTTTTAAACCGGACAGAAAACATGTCTGCTTATCCTACAACTCCAAGGTATTAAAGGTTCACCAAGCTTCTCAGAGCTTACAGCCCTCTTACCCACTGCAGGTAATTGGATTTGACCCAGATTCTAATCTTCAGCATGATGATCAATGCTCCCTTGTTTGGGTCTCATCATACTCTCATGACCTATGCATCCAAAATTTACTTGACCTTAAGCATGTTTTCCATGCCAAGACCTACAGCCTGGGAGTGTCTTGGTTTCTGCTGACAAAGACCTTTACCAAGAAATTGCAGATATCTGTTATTGTGTAAAAGTGGTGCCACCTACAGTATATGGCTGAGAAAACCACCCTTCCTCCTCCTGGCCGCTCCACTGCCATCCTAGAAATCCCGTGATAACCTTGCAAAGTTTATGTGACATGAATTTCCCCTCACACAGACCATCTAAAAATCTGGGCATCCCAGCTAAACTGGGTGTTTTTGCTTCTCCTGCTGCCCATATGGAGAACAGGTGGGATGAAAAACCTCCTGAAAGAGATGAGTGAGGAATGTTAATCATCCTCAGGAAGTGTCTGTGTCATCCCATTCACTGTAGAGGGAGTGCGAATAATTGCTTAGCCTAACCACAGCTTTTAAGTCACTGAAATTAGGTGAGATAACTTCCATCCTTACATAGATATCCCATTTTGCTCACTATTTCCTGTTGCTTTTGTTGAGACTAATTTGTATAACTGAACCTAAAAATTTGTGGGAGCAGAATCTCCCACAATTATGAACTGAATGAATTCAGTAATGAATTAATGATGAGTGCATCCATATGCAAATAAGCCAGGTCAGATACTAGATAATTCCGCATAAGTAAAAGAACAGTTATAGTCATCAAAGATCCCTGAAAGATAGAGTACTTTTTTTTTTTTGGCCATTTGAATGAAAAGAATTTTTTTTCATGTCTCTTGCATACATCATAGAGGGGCAGTTATATAAATGATGAAAAATCAACTACATACAATGGTTTACAGCATTAATAACGCTAAATAAATGAATAATGAAACACTCTAATATTTTATCCATATGGTTTAGACTTACCAGCAGCAACTTTTTGCCATGTGGAGCATATGTTGATATGATCAACATGGTGACAAAAGACTTCTACCTTCCTTTCTCAGCACTAAAGGATTTATTTCAAGAAAAAAAAAAAAAAAGGACAAAACTCTTTGGTTTTATATAAATATACCTTCCAATTTAGAGAATAATCTCAGAATAATTCTACTTTTATTTCCAGTGAATAAGTATTGCTATTGCTAACACCGTTTCTACACACCTTTAAGCATACCAATGATTTTAAGGAACATTAATATATCTGTGAAAACCGTCTGTTTTTAATGTATTCTGTAAGTGCTGTAGGCAGGCTTTTGTAGATGCACTTGTAAAGTTTGTATGTTTTTGAAGTCTCTTGATCATTAAGCCCAATGACTTGTCTTCCATTCATACAGCTATTTAGTTTGTGGACCTTGTAACAGAATATTGTGTTTCCGAAGCAAGGCTCTTGAGTTTTTTAGGTGATATATTACAAAACACCTTTCCAATTTTCATACTGTTGAGAAAAATAATCTTTTTCCAGATAACTTTTTTTAAAGGTAAAAGACATAAGTTGTCTACAAGCAGTTTTACTGGGGCTCCATGAGAATGCTGATACATTTTTAAATTTAAAAAAAAAAAAGTTCACAAAATATATCACAACTTATATTGTCCATAACTATACTAAAAAGGAAGTGATATTTATAACTGGTGTTCATAATGTGTTCATTCATGGAACTTGCTCATATGTACATGGCTGACGCATCACTGAAGTCAAAGAGTGCATATGCAGATGGAGGTAAATAATCTGCTTTTTGTGAACAGGTTCAAGAGGGTGCATTAAAAACAAACTTCATGGTCTCTCTACAGCTCTGCAACAAAGGAAACCGTTTGGGAAACTACAAGTACTGTCCCTGGGCAAATTGTGAAGTGTCCTCTTGGGACACATTTCTGTGCAGATTAAGGATAATCATGTGATTGTGGACAGTCACCATGGATTTACTAAGGATAAATCATGCCTGATCAACCTAATTCCCCTCTTTGATAAAATGGCTGGATTTGAGAGTGAGGAGAGAGCCGTGAATCATTTACTTCAACTCCAGCAAAGCTTTTGACACTGTCTTCCAAAAATTTCTTGTACCCAAGTTGTGACGTTACAGTCTAGATGGGTGGACAAGATTGGTTATGGCTATGGTTAATGCATCGTGTTCCATCTGGAGACCAGTAGCAAGTGCACTACCTCGAGGGTCTGCCCTGGGACTTGCCTTGTTTAACATCTTCATGAGTGACCTGGAGGAGGCAAGGGAGGACACTTTTATCAAATTAAATCATTCAGAGGGAACTAGACAGGTTGGAGCAATGGTCCTAGGTGAACCTCATGACATGCAATAAGGACAAATGCAAAATCCTGCACTTGGGAAGGAAGAGCTCCTTGTAACAATCCATGCTGGGGCTGACCAGCTGGGGAGCAGTTCTGTGGGAAAGGCCCTGGGGGTCCTGATAGGCAGCGAGCTGAGCATGAGCCAGCAGTGTGCCCTCGCAGCAGAGACAGCCAACAGCATTTGGGGCTGTACTAACACGAGCATGGCCAGTCAATTGAGGGAAAGGATTATTCCCAGTTTTGGGTTCTCCAGCATGGGAAAGACACCGATAAACTGGAGCGGGTTCAGCAGAGGCCACCAAGAGCTCAGTGTCTGGAGCACTTGTCCTGTGAGGAAAGGCTGAGGGAGCCGGGCTTGTTCAGCCTGGAGGAGGCATGACTTCAGGGGGACCTAAGAGAAGCCTGCCGGTACTACAAGATCATAAAGAAGACAGATCCAGACTGTTCTTAAGTGGTGCATGGTGGGAAGATGAGAGACAGCAGACATAATTTTAACCAGAGAGATTCAAGCTGGTGGCAAAGAAAAACCTTTTCCCTGTGAGGAAAGCACAACAGCAGACCAGTCTGGCCAGAGAGGTTATGGGGGTTCCATTCTTCGAGGTTTTCAAGACCTCTCTGCAAAAAGTCCTGAGCAAATTATCCTGACCTGTAGCTGGCCTTGTTTCGAGGAAAAGGTTGGACTGGAGACCTCCTGAGGTCCCTTCACACAAGATTTATCAATGATCTCATGAACTGGCCACATTGAAAGCACATCTACCAGGGCATGCTATCTTCTTCCATATGGAAAAAGGTGAAACAAACATGACATTGATGCATGCATCTGCAGGGCTGAAACAACATCTCTACAATGTCTTTCTCAGTTGTTTCAATAGCAATCCATTTTAACTGTGAAAAAAAGAGATGTTTGTTTGTTGAACAATACCTTTCACAGGACACACACAAACATTCTGAATGTTCAGAGCTCCCTATTTACTCTTCAAACAGGTTTGTAAAGCCTGACAAATGAGAACATTTGGTACAGAAAGACGAGAAGAATGCAAAAAAGCAGTGTCTAAAGAAAGAGAATCACGCTGTGCTTACCTTATGAAGCTGCCAGTATATGAATGATGAGTTTGGAAAAATAGTTCAGGTCACACTGAATGCTGTGATGAAGCTGAGACAACAGCACAAAAAATGGAGGAACTTTAAATTGAAGAATCCTGGAGATTTGTTTCAGTCAGGGCTACCGTGTTACATGTGATTTCTAAAGCTAATGTGCAATGCTAGTCACCTTAAATATGTTTTTAGGTGCAATTTGAAACCAGAAGACCCCAGTGAGATTGAGAAAGAGGATTATGGTTCATATTCATTTGAACAGGGGCTGAAATTTTATTATGGTTATAGTAATTGACATATTTTTATGGATTCATTTTTTAATTTGGCACCCACTCAGACTTCATTGCTCATGCTACAGTAGTAGTATGATGGATTACTGTGTTTTTTCCATTATTATTAAATTTAATTATTTTTGCTCATGTACCCAGATGTGAACAACGTCAAGAGTTCTAATCTAATAATACAGACTGTTTGGAAAATATGTACTGTCAATTAGAGGCATTTTATAATGGAAACCATAAAAAGAGTCATTAATGAAAAGTAGTTTGCCTCCATATGTACTGGCTTCAGTTAATCAAAGGTGCTTTGAAATTGAAATCATTAATTAACTTTGTCTGGTTTTGTACTGATCAAGCACTTTCAGAGTTGCTAGAAATCTGTGAAATTAAGTTCTTCTGTAAAAGAAAACAAAATTATTGTGGATTTTTTTCCAAATAAATTTTATTCTTTGCTGCCAATAAAATATTATACATACATTGCAGCCAATATTTAAGGAGAAGAAACAGGCAAAATTAAGCTGGGAAATTACATTGTTGCACTCCATTTTTTAATGGCACCTAATTTATATTTTAAATGATCATGCAATAGATGATGAAATACATCAGTCCAATGTATATCTTATTTTTTTCTTATTTCCTTATAATACTATAACAGATGCCCTGATACTCAAAACAAATTCAATATTAAGACTCTGTAAAAAAATTATTGAGAAACAGAAAAGCTATATGAGCAAATGCCTGACAGGATGATTCTGCAAAGGATCCTTTCAAGAAAGCTGTCCTCCCCCCCAGTTCTCTAGCATGAATTTTGCGCCGGGAGAGAGTGATGCAGGTCAGCAGAAATTGTTATATTAGCTTCCCTCCTTCTGTAGTAATTTCCAAGCCAGGATTTGTAGTGGTTGAAAACACCATTGTACCTGCTGTATGGATTTTACTTCATTTTGACAAAATTATCTATCTTTATTTTTAGGTAAGGGATTTCTCCTGAAAATGTTTGTATTTTCACCAGAGGAATATGAGCTTACATTTTAAATTTCATGGGTTTGTATGTTTAAAGGTTTATGTAAAACCTGTTTTTTTCTTTATAATTTCAGTCTGACAAGGAAAATTTCTTTCTTTTTGCTGTAAAGTGTTTGGTAAACAAAATCCATCAATACTTTCTAGTTACTAAAAGATAAGCAGCTGAATTGAGCAACCATGTCTAGTGGGAGGTCTCCCTGCCTATGGCAAGGGGGTTGGAACGAGATGATCTTAAAGGTCTCTTCCAACCTAAACCATTCTATCATTCTATAATTCTATGAATTACACTGCCTAGTTCAGTTTTTTAAAAAAAGTAAACATGCACAGAACAGTTATAAATATTACCAACTGGAGGAAAGCAAAGTTTAACCATGCGTAACATTATTCGTGGCAAATTGAATATGGCAAAGAGAAACAGTCAGAAAATTTATCCCAGGGATACAATCATACATCCCTTACCCAGTAAGGAGTTTTTCCTGGGTCTACACTGCACAACTTAGACTACGAAGATCTTCATGTAGGACCTATTGCATACAAGGTGCCAAAAGTCCTTGCCTTCCCCTGACGGTAATAGGAGTTGAAAGGGCTCAGCAGTATGACAGGAAAAATGTGCTCCTTTTATTTCCCAGAGAGTCAATCATGTTCTGCAAGGTCACAGGCCAACAATAAAAGATTTTTAAAAGCTTTTGGCAAAACGGATGGATAAAATGCTTCTTAAAATTTGTGTTCAACTGTCTTAGTGGTAACATAATAGTAATTGTAATAATTTGCGGTATTTTTACTATGTTGGTAACAGTATAACACAAAGGAATAATGACAGGTACCTTCTAAAAATCGCCACGCATTTACTGTAAGTATGTCTATGCTGTCCATGGGGAATGCCAATACTGTTCCGTGTGGATGAATAAACCTAAGACTTCACATAACCTTTGAGACTTTGGGAATGAATGGTTAATCTTGATAGATTTAAAATGAAACGACATGTCAGTCATTTTAATAATCTGTTTGGAATTTAATTTAGCATTGGATTCTCACTATGGAACTCCATAAGATGGCTTTAAAAAGCTACAGCAAATCTATTATTGACCGTTAAATACTTACAGCAATTTCTGTGTGCCTTTCTACATTCCTTACTACTTGACTGCCTTACTACTGTAAGGTTTCTTCATAAGATTACATAATGTAGTTGTAATTAAAAAAGCATGTGATTATATGACTGACCATATTCATGTGCATGTATGTTTAGCACAGCTTGACTATGATCTTAATTGGAAAGAGCATGTTACTGAAAGCCATAGTAATCTCAGCTCTGATATTATAAGCCATGTCTTCTTTCATTTTTCAGAATAAGTCTATCATTAGGATGACATATCAGCTCTCATTATGTCAGTATGTCAGATTATACAACATAAGTGATTGTGATATGTCGAACCTGATAGGACTCACTAATACAGTATAAAAGTTTCCAGTTTTTTTCTTCTACCACAAATGTGTCCTGTTATATTAAAACCCCGTATAAACAGATGCAATTATTATTTGCAGGCACTTACCAGTCTCCACCTTTTTCTGTGCACTGTGAGATCCCTCCCTGGTGGATGTTTTCTATACTGTGCACAAGGAGAAATAGAAACTGAATCGCATATCCCCAAATCTCCCATTTTGTGCTTAAGTGGCTACCCCCATTCTGTGCAAAGGGATAGCCCTGAACAAAGATCCTCCAGCATTTTTTTCTGAAATTGTATTAAAATTAAAATCTTCTAGTATTGTTTTCCTGAAGATGTCTTAAACCCCCTGGGTTTTGTGTCTTGGTTTCGGTTTGGTTTTTTTGTTTTTCATTGGGCACAGTTCATTCCTTCCCAGAAGGTTAACATCCTGCAGCAAGAGGTAGAGCTCGGAATTCAAAGGAACAAAGTAATAAGACCTCTAAGACACCTTCTCTACTGAGGCACAGTTCCCAGCAGGTCATCTTCTCCCTGACACTACTACTTCTCCAGATACATAATGGTAGCTCTCCATACCTCATTAGGTTAAGTTGCTGAAAGCATTTTAACAGTCCCGATTACTGGAATCAACAGCTAAATGCAAGTAGGAAGCTACGGACAAGACACACTAAAAATCAAAGCAAGAAAAACAAAATAACCAAGAAGCTGGATGATGTCACACTTTAAAGAGGTGTTTTGGTTTACATTTTAGTTATTTCATCCATAACTGCAAAAGGTGCCACAGAGCAAGTGCTAAATATAAAGAATGTTTTGAATGTGTAGGACCAAATAATGACTACTAGAGCTTAAGGGGACTTCTTCAAGCTGTGAGGATACCAGGAAATTCTTAAGCACTAGAGGGAAACTATGAATGTATTAGTATTATAAGACAATGAAAAACTTGATTCAGTCAAATGTAATTTGACAGAAAGATGAAAAAAAGAAATCGGGATAGATGTAGTAGCAAAGATTTTCTGGTAGCATAATCTGAATTATCTGCAGTTAATAACCAATATGCAAGTGAAGTGTTTCTGAGAGATTCCTGGACTATCCTTAACCATTCTTTTGTTCCTCAACTTTACTAATGTCTAGGTGGAAGTATAAAATAGCTGGCAGTAAAATTTGAACTCAGGTGTTTGAAATTTATCAGTTATGCCCTACATATAGTCAGGGGAGAGAGAGATATCAACAAACACCAAATAAGACCTTATATAGACTAAACAGTCTTCTGGAGCTGCCTTTCCTCTCTATTTTGTCCTTAGTTATCTACCTGAAGGTGTATATTCAAGACTGTATTTTTGGGAAAAGCTGAAGTGTCAAGCCATTATATTAGGCACTGTACTGTCACCAGAGTTTCTTCTTACAAAATAAAAATACAATACAAAATAAAATATTTTGACAAAATTAAAATTACTTCAACAGGATGTGAGGTCTGGAAAAGTCTTCCTTGTGAAGAGTTACAGCCTTTCTATCTATTGAATGTATCCAAGAGAATTTCAAGTGTTAATTTTGGCATGGCTAATGAGTACCCAAAGGGTGAGAAGATTTTCTGCTAAAAAGGGCTTCTCAGCCTAAACAGAAAGGCATTTTAAGAACCAGAAGCTGGAGTCCAAAGTTAGATATATTTAGACAAGACAGAAGGCCCTTATTTTTTAAAAGAAAAGCTAACTACAAAAAAACTTTGTAGTGTCCTACCACGTTCCTAGCCATCACTTGAAAACTTTAAACCAATATTGGCTGTCATTCTTTAAAATGTGCCACAATACAAGTTTCACCAGTATTGAATTCTGTAGCCTGGGTTATGCAGTATCTTACATTAGATGATTTACATTGTCCTTAAATATCTACAGCCTTAAAAATCTACATATACCGTATGAAAAGATCCAGACCTGTAGTGAAAGCAGTTAGTTAAAATCACCTGCTAAAAACCAGAAATTTCCCAGACTGCATGCTAAACAAAATAATACCCTGCACCTCCTGCAAGCTCAGTTCCTCCTGCTGCTGCGCTCTCTGCCAGAAACTCCTTTGCCCATGCATGTGTTCTGACAGGTGGCATTTCTTTTTCCCCCTTCTTACTCATGCATCATGTTGGCAACCTCTTTTGCTGGCCTGGTTTTTGTCCCAGTTCAGATTCTCTGTCTCTGCATCCAGACCTGCTTGCTGTCATCTTGTGCCAGACCACTGGAAAGGTGTCTGGACCCAGAACTGCCTTATTGCTTCTTGGGAGGTTGCTGTACAGATCAAGGTTACATGACGAGTCTTTCCACAACATTTGCGAGTAATGGCAATATTCTAATGAGCTCTGCCCAGAGGACTGTGACTCACTTTTTTGGCATTATAAATACATCTGACATTATAAGTACATCTGCGTAAAATGCTGAAGATTAAATGTTTGGGTGGGAATTTTAACTTTAAAAAGGTCTTTGAAACCAAGTGCAAGTTCGGCCCAGGAGAAAAACATTAGCATCCCTTTCCAAGGCTTGGAAGGTCTTGGCTAGCCTTTAGCAAATGGCTCTAAATTAATTAAAGCAGGGTTTTGGACAACAATAATACCGTAAGCATCCTGTATGTGCATGTTGGCATCTGCTTTGATGGTGAGGAGACTTTTCAGGTGGTGAGTTTGGGAAAACTGTTGTTACTGCTTCAAACCTTTGCAAAGCTGTTTTCAAAAGAATTTCAAACTTCGTTCTTAAAAATAACAAAAGGAACTTTCTTCCAAAAGGTTTCAGAGCAATATTGAATTGTCCTCTAAGAGCTACAGATTATTGAAAGAATGACATCTCTACTAACCTCTGCAGGACATTTGTCCAGAGGATGAAAAATCTCACCTTTCTGCTGTTGTTGCATCCGAGAAGAGAATCTTTCCGTTGAATATAAAAATTATGGGCTTCACTTAGTAGTTTTTGGGTGACATCCTAAAAGGAGGAAAAATATATATCCACAGACCTCTTTAGTAATTTTTCAAATTAATAACTAGTATGCATTTTCTAGAATACAAAATCACTTCAGCAGATTTTAAGGGAGTTAAATAATATCTTCAGATTAGTGGTCTCTTGAAATTTTAAGGCTAATTATTTCTGAAATTACCATAAATATGACATCAGGACAGTCCTGACAATCAAATGAAAATAACTTTTTTTCTACTGACAGGTGAGATAATTAAGTCTTTTGAAATGGGTTTTTATTGATACAGAATAGTTCAGACACAGTATGAAAACAAAACAGGTGAGGAACAGAATCTTGTCTGATTAAATATAAAAAATAGATATTAAAAGAGTTTTATCATCTGTAGTTAAGAAAATGTGACTCCTGCTCACTGTCTATCTTCCTGATCTTAATATATTGACTTTTTTCACCCTTATCTAGCCTGTCAAGTTCCCTAGGAAAAAGAAAAATATCAATTAGTGCTATAGTATTTTAACAAAGGTATTTACTTTGTAAACAGAAAAAACTATGTGAATATGAAAAAAGAATCTGGAAAACAGTCATTAGCACAGATGTTTAAAATCCTTTCATTGATGTAACTTCACTTGGACATCAGTTGGTAGAATTATTTCATGTTCACATATACTGTCAGTGTCGGCACACTTAGGTGTGCTTACTGTACTTGCTTACTCTGATGCTCAGCACAGTAAATGATGGCATTGAACAGAAGTGGATTTAATGGATATTTTTAAAGGGATTTAAGGGAGATCTTCCTTTTAGCCGTATAGCTACTGCCAAAATCCTCAGCAACTCTGCTCAGCTGCAACTATACTTTCATGGGTACAGTGCTGTAACGTTTTCATTTCAGAGAACCTCTTTGCTACAGGATGACTCTTATGTTCATGATTTAAACTAAACTATGTTTTTAAAGAAAAAGGATTTTTAAACAATAAAGGTGAGATCAAAGACGGTGTTTTCCAAAGCGAGCTAGTTATTTAGGAAAGCAGTTCCTATTTCAAAGGTGACTGCCACATTTAAAGTTAGATTTTCAGAAACTGCACTCAAAACCAAAAGTTACACTGTTGCTGTATTGCCAGTTTCTTAGTTGTGGGTCAGAGCTGGGCTTGTCCTTGCTTTAGCTCAGAGGATACCTCACCTCTCGGAGGGCAGTGTTCCTGCTGAGAGGTGTGGAGATAAGACGAGATGCACACGGAAGCAAACTGGAGTTCTCACCTTGCCTATGCAGTTGGTTTTTTTCCATGTCAGAAGCAGTTTTCAAGGAAGGCTGATACATGCTTGAGCTTTTCAACAGAGTAGACTCAAGATGCTGCCATGGGATAAACTGTCAGGTGAACTAACACATACTTCCACTCCCTTTTATTCAGAATTTGAATAGTGTGAGGCTAGGAGCATATTCCAGAGTTTAATAGGGGTTCTTCTGTAATGTATGAGCACAATCATTTAGAGCCAAGTTAATATTTTTTCCAGTGTATAGTATATTGCCTTAAAAGGTTTTAGGAGGAATAAAATGAAGTATATAGTCTGCAAAAATCCTTAACCAAAAATCTAAAAACCAAACCAAGAGTAAGAATATTGAAGAACAAGATGACTTATTTTGATTTTTAATGAAATATTTGATCATTTATAGTTAAATATTTAAATTCAACCAACTTTTTTTACCTCTGATTTCAACACAGATTTTAAACTCCAACCTGTAGAAGAAAAATAACCATAGGTAACCTAAAATGGAAACTGAACTGCAACACTCCAAGCACTTTATTCCAGATTATAATAGTCTTGATTTTGGTATTGATGGTAGTTCAAACCAAAAGCCAACACTTTTCTTGTTTCAATTTTGGGCTTAGTATTGAATCAAAGGAAATTTATTGCCTTTCCAGGTGTGTAATAGATGTCACCAGAGTTTGTAATGGTGTGCTCCCCCCTAGGTGCCAACCTGATCTTTATCTCTGGCAACCCTGCCCAAGTGATAACCACCCATGGTGGTCACAATGGGTGCATGTAGTTGTAACGGCTGCACCTGGCTCAAAATGGTTTTGGGGAGACAGATAACAACACAATAGCCAAGGGCTAACTTGAGCAAGGCTGGTTCTGTGGTCAATATGCAAATATGACTATACTTCAATCATCTTACCCCCATAAATAGTGCACAGCTCAAGAGCCCTTTCAGCTCTCCTGAACAGCAGTGGGCTGCACGCCAGGATCTCCCCTTGAGTAAGGACGCTGCTCAAGGTTACTTCTCAAGATTCAGAGATCCCTTGCCACAACAGATCCTTGGTAAGTGACTAACAGCATGCTAAACTTTGTAATCTTAACTAAGTAACATAAAGGATTGATTGCACATATATAATCCTTTAGACATAAACCATTGACCAAGTCTGGGCCTAAGACTGGATCCAGTTGCAACTAGGCTCCTCTCTGAGAAGGATTTTAGAAAGCAAGGAGGTCCTATCTGAAACCTTGACTCAATGGGAGGGTCTCCCTGACAGTTCTGCCTGACCCTGTCCTCTATGCAGTAAATAACCAAGTCTACCTTGCCATCGGATCTTGTTAAACCACTGTCGCATTTACTATCACTTTGTTAAATCCCTGTTTTATATCAATAAATGTATCGCTGCTTTTCCCTATGAGTGAAGTGCGTTGCTCCATCCACAACAGAGTTAGATAGTATGTGGAAGAGGCTAACTTTGTAAATTAAGTGATCGTATAGTACTTTTTGCTCAAGTGTCATAGGCTAATAAAAAAAAGTATTGATGAATATACCAGTGTAACATACTGTATTACAAAGAAAAGCTTATGAAAGCTAGACACAATTAAACACAGCATTGATAAGCAAAAATATCATCATAAATAAAACATCAAACATAACAAGGGAACTATGAAGAGGTATTTTAAATATATAGGAAGCAAATCATCTGTAAAGTCTGATACTTCAGGCAATTAAAGGGAAAAGGAGGAAGTGTGACAGGTGTTTATATTAATATTACTAAGTGCTCAAATGAAGTCTTTGCTCTCAGAACAGAAGCTTATTATCAGCACTTGAAGTTTGAATATAATTTGCTAGAGGGAAGAATTATTGTAATGGCACAAAGGCAAGTAGCTCAGCTCAGCTTATTGAGTTCAATGCAGAAGTGGTTTTAAATTCTCTGAAGTCCAATTACAATGACATATTTTTACAAATAATACACTTGAATCTGGAGCCTATGAAGTGGACAGGGAGCAAGGAACCAGTATTTCTGGGTAATTTTCTTGTCTGATACTCAGTGAGGCTACACCTTGATGTATTTTGTGTGAAAATCTAGGAAGCAACAAGTTAGCCTTCCCCCACATTGTGCTGCTTCTAAGACCATTCCCTAAAAAGAACTAATCAAATTTTTTCACATTATATTAGTTCAAATATAATGGTGAGAGTTGTTCCTGCAAAGTGGAGACATCACCTGTAATTCTGCCTATAATGTAATCTGTAACACATCAAAAATTAATCTAAAAAAATGGGAGGGTTCCTTTTGTCTGCAATGAACTTTTGGAGATATTTTGATGTCACTTTTTAGCAGTTAAAAGTAATCTTGCAGAGTTAATCCAAAATGAGTTATTAAAACAAGTACGGTACAAGCCAGATTTTCTAGAGTTCTACAGAAACAAGTAAGGTCAGAAGTTTCAAGGCAGTTAAGCTCTCCCTTGACCCCTAAAAGTCTAGTATTTTTTTATGCTTTGTATCTTGTTATCATTTGTTCTTACTGGGAACTGTTCTAAGCAAAACTCCTTTGACAATCCAATCGACAATCTTGTTTTACCAGCATCCAAGAATGAAAAGGAAGATTTTCTCAGGATTTGCAATACACACTGTAAGTAACTATTAACAGTAGAACAAAAAAATTACAATTTATGCAAACATTTTAAGTCTACAATTTAGGTGAGTTTTCTGAGCACTCACACTGTTCTATGTCTTCCATGATAAGAAAACCAACAAAAAGAGGTACTATATACCCATTGGTCTAGAATTTGAACTCTGTAAGTCCTGAGCATGAAAGTTTACCCCACATGGAGATTAATGATGTATCAATGTTGAAGTACCATAAATGGGATTTGCAAAAAAAATATAGACAAGATCTTTCACAGTCATGAGTGACTGAATACATTTTTGACTTGTCTATATCACTTTATTTTTGCTTTTGTAAACTCAGAACTCATCTTGCTGGCAAATTTACCATCCACAGTCTGACTTAGATGCCATCTTCAATCCAGTTTAGGCATGCTGCTCCACCATAGGCCCAGTGAACCCAATTCATTAATAAATGGCATCTGTCTCTTGTATATGATTATGGAAATGACAAAACTGATGAGAAGAACAGAGCTGTGGGGAGCTACCAGGTCTCCCCAGGCACTAAGCCCACAATCTGTGTGTATTGCTTTAACACAGTCTAAATGCCACTAAGGTAAGTGATCTTCAATAAGAGCCCTGCAAATAACAAGCCCATGTGTGATGTTTTCCTGTGGTCTGCCTCTCCCATTCATTTCCTTCAACTGTGTTAGAAATATAGACAGGGTTTTTTAAAAATCTCATTGTACTTTTCAAACAAAACAATTAATTTTGGGGACAGATTTGCTTGCTTTGTCAGCTTTGTTAACACTATGAATTTTACATTTTTTTGTAATGATACAAGGCAGTCTAAACTTCATTTTCAAGTTTCACGCTGAGAGATAACTCAGAGTGCAGGTCCTTCCTGCTCTGTTCCAACCTGGCAAGGAATTCCAGGAACCCAGATTCCTGCTGTGACTCAAGCATATTGCAGGATAAAGGCCTGTGTATTTGTCTTCCAAATCCTTCAAACTTATATCAGTACTGACTTACATTTTTTTCGTTATTGCCCTCTCAAATGATGAAGGATATTATCATTCAATGCTGGCAACAGCACTTTGTCAAAGCACTGTCCTGAGCTATCAGAGAAAATTATAAGTGAGAAAGATAATAGTCTATCTTAGCTACTACTGTGAGAAGATGTGAGGAACATCATTTGTTACATGGCCTTATGACCTTCAGCTCAAAAGAAGTTATTTTCTTATTTTCTTAGCATCCTTTTGGGTAGAAAACAAGAGCGAATACCGCTTCTGCAGCAAAGAACTACAGCTGAATTGCTTCTAAAATTATCCTAATTCCAAGACTAGTTCTGCTTGATAATCTCAGAGAAATATCTACAAAAATAAATGTCAGTAGTGTTTTCCTTTCAATCGCTTTGTTAAGAGACAATTTTAGGAATGTGAGTTCTGCAATTTCCAGACAATTACAAACTTGGGGGTTTTTTTATATATCCTTGCTGAGGATTGTCTTTTAACAAGGGCTGTTGTGAATTTAAAAAGTAGAGTTAATTCAATCTGACAACAACAGAATCTTTTCAGCCTTGTAAAACTGATAGTTTTCCTTGAAGGTGTATCTTAAAGGACTAAAAAGTGATGATATTAATTCACTGTGCCTGAAGCAACCTGTTTAAATTAAAGCTGTCATTTAAGAAAATCCCAAACTATTTTGAAAAACAGCTTAAACTGTTTGCTATGGAGAAATACAAGGCCTTTAAAACCAAACGTCAAAACATTTGCTTAGTTCCATTAGAATTTTTGTGAAAAAAAAAAAAAAAAAAAGAATATGATTTATCAGAAGAACCTGAAAAAGACCACCTGAACAAATCATCACCACCAACTGGCATAGGAGATAAAGGTAGCAGCCTCTCTCTGAGAATAATGCAAGGATTTGCTCAGGAATATCAACATAAAATGTATCTCACCTTTTATTCAAGGTGCATTTTTTGCTGATGCATTTCCCAAGTTTGAGGTAGCTTTCAGAGCCTCGCCAGTGACATTTAAGTCAATGCCCTCTGAAGATTGCTCCTGAAAGGAGAAGGCTGCCTGCTAAAGAGGCACGCTGGCCCCTGCCAGATCTCAACCAAAGGCAGGTTCACTTCCATCTGGGTCTGTCTGCAGAAGGCGATCAGCTGAAGCCTGGAGCTGTTGCCTTGTGCAAAAATCCAGTGGTTACCAATAGCTAGAAGTTTCTGCTCCTCACCCACCTTTCCTCTGGGATTTCTTCAGCTGAGAGTGAAGGAGCCAGGTTGAACATCAGAGGGGCAGAGACCAAGGTGCCGGGCACGAGAGGAAGAAACAACTTAGGTCACCAAAGTCTGCTTAAACAGCTGTCTGAGACCCCAAAACTACAGTGAAAAAAGTGTCACCAAAATTTAATAATGAAGTCAGAATCTTCAACCTGAGTCCAGTGGGAAGGAGATGGTGTTAACTAAGGAGAATCTAACAGAAAGAATGCTCTTCCATACGCAAAAGTATCAAGGCAGGAAATTTCTCAAAACTAATTTAATTCTCTTTTGCCTCTATCAGAACACTGATTTGTACAAAAGATGCAGAAAGATTAAGATCCCTGCAGAAAAAAAAAGGATAATTTTAAGTCAAAAGACAGATTGTGAAACAAATTAAAAGCATAAATCAAACAGGACCCTGCTTTCTATTAACATATACATGTGCTGTGTTTTGCATCCTTTTCTTTATGATTTCTAACTCCAGAAGACATATTTCAGGAGAAACTACATGCAGACACAGTCTGAGAGTAGAAGTATACTGGCAGCTCTGGAGAAGAACCTACTTCCCACTACACTGCCTGTAATCTTGGATATATCCATAAGGCTTTTTTGTTGACTGACATCGGATAAACAGATATGGTGACCTCAGAAAACTTTTACTTTTCCTATTTTGGCCTTTTAATAGCAATTAAAGGAAGGATTCCCCTACTGTGCACGCAAAAGTACTTTTGACGGGTTGGAATTGTCCAAAACTAATGGCTGAAACTAAGTTTTACATCCTATTTAGTGGATCAGAACGAATCAGTAAACTTTCCAAGATTTAGGCTTAATAGAGACATAGAAATTAATGAGGTTAGCCATTTCCCTTAGCAAGGGCAAATCCCTCCTTATGTAAGAAACCTACATTTTGTGTGCCTTCACAGACTATTATTTGCACACAGCTTTTCAGGCTCAAACATGAAAGTTCACCCTTGCATTTCAAATTTTCCTTCGTATACATCTCTTTTAGGGTGAATTAATGGGAATATTTGTCTGCTGCCTTCAAATACAGTACCAAGAACACAAAGCCATAAATAGTATACTGCAGTAGTTTTGCATCATCTAAAATACAAGTTAACTCTATAACCCAGATGATTTTCGCTTAGTAGATTCAGGAATTCCAGAGTGCATCAGTTCTGCACATGGTAAAAATCTTCTAGCTGCTTTACTAACATTGGTATGTACAGGATGCCGCCTACTAAAAGAAGAGGGTGCCAAGAGACTTGTGATCTTTTCTTATGTTCTGCAGAATGGCATAAATCATTCAAAGGATTGAGAAAGAACAGCAAAATATCTCACATTACAAATTCAAAAGACTTGTGAGTGCACCTATAGAATAGTGCAGGGATTTATGCTCATGATTCACCAATTTAATCCATGTAACTCCAGCAACTACGTTTTTTTGCAATATAGTCACATTTTATCAGGAAGCGTGTACATAGCTGCACTGCAGTATTTAAGTATAGAGGAGCAGTTATTGTAGCATATTAATATTTTCTGCAAGTTCAATATGCTTTATAAGTATGCCACTGTTTTAAAGAATCATAGATTGAGCCAAATATACTACACTGCTGAGAAATTAAGGGTTGGCAGCAGCAATTCAGTGTAGGCAAAATTGAATTAACCCTCCCCTCCCACAAGGGATGAGACCAAAATAGCTCATGCTGGAGTATAGTATGTCTGGAGCAGATAACACACAATTTTGCAGTAGGAGAAAAGTTCACGAAGGAAGATGGGAGAATACAGGTTAGAGGGAATCTGAGATCAAAAGACTGAGGATGGCTGAGATTGGGGAATCTGAAAGGCTGTGAAAGACGTAAGTTTCCAAGACTTAACTGGTGGGGAAACTGGGGACACAGCTGGTGAGAAAAAAGAGCCATGCCCTAATGTTGGGTTATTTCCTTCAGCATCAGCCATCACCATGTTCAATTTTGCTCTTCCTGGACTAACATCTTCCAGCCTGCCTCAGCCTCAAAGCATCAATCCAGATGTCTCCCATTACACTTTGCACTGGCTGTATAATTAAGGCCACTGGTGTGTTGCCCTGCTATGCTCTCTTGGGGAACCTAGGAACCTGCTCCCTGTTTGCAGATCTTCTTGCACCTCTGTGCTCTCTTTATCTGAGAATTCTCCTTGGTTTTAGTGCTGGGTTAACCTTGTCTGGCTGTCAGATGCCCACCCAGCTGGTCTCTCACTCCCCCTCATCAATAAAACAGGGGGAGAAAATAAGGTGAAAAAGCTTGTGGGTCAAGATAAGGACAGGGAGATCACTTACCAATTGCCATCACGGACAAAACAGACTCAACTTGGGGAAAATTAGTTTAATTTATTGCCAATTAAAAATTGAGTAGGATGGTGAGAAATAGAGAAAGAAACACCTTCACCCCTCCCTTCTTCCTGGGCTCAACATCACTCCTTCATTCCTGACTTTTCTACCTTCTCCCTGCCCCATGAGTTGGGCAGGGCAGGAGGGGAATGGAAACTTGTGGTCAGTCTATAACATCTTCTGTTATTCATTCAGTAAGTTAACTTCATAGATGTTAGTAAGACTCCTGCATGTGAAATGACTGGAGGAGAGAAGGCTAGGACACCGGCTGTAAGTGGAAGAAGGAAAACAAAGCAAAAAGAAGTATAATTCACTGAGTAAATCTGACAGTTATTTTTATTTTTATGATTTTTTTCAGAGAGATTGAAAAATGAATACTCTAAAAAATCCATTTCTGGAAAATTGATGAAATTATATATTTTCATGAAGGTTCTTGAGAGTGTTGCTTTTGTCCTTGCAGGTAAAATGAAAACTAATAAATTTCAGTTTTCCTATATTTTGATATAGATTTTGTTTTAAATTCTTTATATTTATTTAATATATACTTTACACTTCAGATTTGCATGTGTTCATAGCAAATATGTTGTTCTACACAGTCAGAAACACTCCAAAGGAAACTGCATTTTTGCACTACAGAACGAGTTATATTTGCCAGAAACCAGGGAATGAACTGGATGATTAACCACCAGAAGACAGCATGAGTAAATGTCTGGTTAATTTATGATCTTGAACTCAGGAGAAATAGTTCAAGAAATTGTTTCACTTTCCAAGTAAGAAGTTTTTTCAGAATGCTGTTTTATAGTTTAAATGCTATTATTTTGTGTTGCACAATGATTGATGAAGCCAATATACAGTCATTTATATATTGATAGATTAGACTTGAAGAGCCACAAAAAGTAGTGTTCCTGTAAATCCTGGAATCTGAGAAAAACCTAAAGCCTCCAAACAGTAAAAATCTACTTATGGCATTTCTAGACTGATTAACTTCTGTTTGTCTGATTTCTGCTTATTCCAGAAGATTCATAAAACATAGTTTCATTATTTGTTTTAGAGTCTTCTATTTGTTTATATGAGAATCTGGCCAAATGCTCTATTGAACTACTTTTTTATGAGTTCTATTTCACAAGACACTCAATATCTTCTTTCCAATAGCAAACAAAAATTGGGTTTGATATTATATTTACCACTGGAATAGCCATAGCTAATTTAGTTATAGTTAATGGAGTTCATTAATCCTGCATAATTCTTTCACTTCCTAAATGTACTGCACTAAATAGTGTGCACTTTAAAATATTTAATTGACAAACTTTTGTAAAATTGAGCTTTTGCACTTCAGCCTAGTTTATATAAACTGTAGTTTATGGTTCAAGCCTAATGTTTTTAGTATTTAGACCCCAGAATAAATAATAAGAAACAAATGGAAAACAGTGGCATTATTTGTATATTTTGTAAAATGCGCCATACACTTATTGGCCTCTGTTTCTGTTAGTCTGGAATATCCTCTTACATCTCTTCCCTCTTTCATAAATTCCTCTCAAATATGGAGATACGTAATGTATTTTCAAATAAACTTAACCAGATAAAACCATTTGCTGAGAAAGAAAGCAAGATAGCTGTGGTCTTCAAACAATCAAGACAGCAAGGGATTTAAATGTTTCACGTAATGTACAAAGTTCAGCATTTAAAACCATCCACATGCAAATAGCTTCCATCAATACCTCCTTCTTAGAGAATCTTTCATGGGGGAAAAAGCAAAGCACAGACTGTATTTGTTGGAAGAATTCATCTCACATAAAATTTCCCTTTGGTCTATGCAATCCATATATCTTTACAGTCTCCACAGCAGTGCCTTTTTCACTGAAGAATTATCTGTCATACTCTGTAATGAGGTGCACTTTCACAAGTATATTGTATAGATTTTTGTAACAGCACTTCATTGGTTTTGTAATCCTTTTTCCTTAAGAGCAGTCACCCTTTTACGAAATGTTCAATACTTTGGAAAACAGAAAGGTTATATGGCATTCAAGTTTCTTTTGTGGTCCTTCAGACTGCAGAGTCTGAAAAGTTTCTACAGTTTACTGCGTATGGTTCACCTCTCCACAGATGTTTTCTTGCTGTACAACAACAGGTACAATAAAAAATACCTCTGCTGTGGGTCTCATACCTAAAAATAAATCAGTGATCTGATGCAATTTTTATAGAGTGGGGTGGGGTTTTTTTCCCAGGTTGGGTGTCCTTAGTTTCAGCTTCCACATTAGAAGAGGTAAGCTACTCAGATGATCTTGGTCAATAGTAAATAAAAGTTTAGCTTATGGTTGGAGTGGTTTGGAGGAGTTTTTCTACAGTCTAGGAGTTTTGTCAACTCTATAGCAGGGGAAAAGATTGTTTTATAGAAACAGTAAGCCCTGAAGTCAGACTAATTTCCGCTTTTGATTTTTATACCCATGAAAGAAATCTTCAAAGCCATTTTTTCAGCTGCTGTCTAATTTGGCAGGTTTGTAACCTGCACAAGCACTGATGTTTTGACATTGCTAAAGTTCTGCTTCCATCCGTATTAGAAATTGCTTCTGTCTTGACAGCTCTGCACAGAGATATGTATATCCCATATTAAACACTGTTTCTCCATGCCCACCATTGAACATGATCCACCAGGGAATGGAATCTAAAATCTTCAGTTGAGATGAGAAGCTGAAATGAGATACTTTTTATTAGCCTTGTGCTCACTGTTCTTCCTCAGCTCTAGCAATGGCTACCATCCTAACTTGGGATTCAGATATTCTCTTACTAAAAAAAAGTAATAGCAGTGACAACTTTCCTACAGACTACCAGACAGAGTTGCATTTTTTTTTAATTTAAAACCTGAGTTGTTGAGCCTTTTCTAGGATGTTTCAGATATGCTTTGCATTTCATTACACATGGTCCAAAGTTATGTTTCTCAAGTTCTAGGGTATTCTGATTGCCATAAAGAAAGAAGAGGAAGCTTCTTCATTCCTCCTATGGAAGTTGTTTCATTTTGTCTAATGTATTTAATAATGTTAGTGCCAGAAAAGCAATACAGATGTCATCCTATAAATTCATACAGGAAGAAACATCAAGTAAATGTAGGCTAAATATTACAATAATCTTCAGAGTAGAAACTGGAACCTATATCCCTTCCACTCTACCTGAACATAGAATCACAGAATGGTTAGACTGGAAGGAACCTTAAAGATCATCTAGTTCCAACCCCCTTGCCGTGAGCAAGGACATCTCCCACTAGACAAGATTGCTCAAAGCCCCATCCAACCTGGCCTTGAACACTTCCAGGGATGGGCCATCCACAGCTTCCCTGCGCAACCTGTTCCAGTGCCTCACCACCTTCAGAGTGAAAAATTTCTTCCTAATATCTAATCTAAATCTACTTTTTTCCAGTTTAAAGCCATTACCCCCTCGTCCTGTCGCTACATGCCCTTGTAAAAAGTCCCTCTCCTGCTTTCTTGTAGTCGCCCTTCAGCTACTGGAAAGCCGCTATAAGGTCTNCCTTTTCCAGTCAGTGGGAACTTCACCAGACTGCCATGACTTCTCAAATATAATGGAAAGTGGCTTGGCAACTACATCTGCCAGTTCCCTTAGGACCTGTGGATGAATCTCATCAGGTCCCATGGACTTGTGCACATTCAGGTTCCTCAGCTAGTCTCAGACCTGATCTTCTTCTACAGTGGGCAGTACCTCATTCTCCCAGTCCTTGCCTTTGCCTTCTGCAACTTGGGTGGTGTGACTAGAGCCTTTACCAGTGAAGACTGACGCAAAAAAGTTGCTGAGTACCTCAGCCTTCTCCATGTCCCAGGTGACCAGGTCTCCTGTTTCTTTCCTGAGTGTGCCCACATTTTCCCTAGTCTTCCTTTTGTCACTGACATACTTATAGAAGGCTTTCTTGTTGCCCCTGATGTCCCTGGTGTTGCCCTTGATGACCCTGGGGCAACAGCTTAATGTCAAATTACAGCAACAGTACACTCATTTGGTCTGGTTTAATCACTTCTACAAAACATTAAAAAGTTCTAGTTCTTTCCTTACCAAACTGAGTCAAGGGGTCCCTAACTGAGATTTAAGTATTAACTCCTTTTATGTACCAAGGCGTGACTTGGTCCCAGAGGATCAGATGAGCTAAATTTGATTCATCTGGCCAGCAGAATCACTCCTGAAGCTTCAAGCTTCCTATGAAATAATTTAAGCTTCTGATCTTATGGCTGTAAAAAGATAATATCTGTGATATGAATTAAGCATAGAATGATGTAGTTTTTTCACTACAGTCTAGCAAAGACCTTGAAAGAAACGGTTCCTTGATTCATCTTAAAGGGAAGCAAATTCTAAATCCTAATTAAAATGTGAACACCATCATTGATAGTTATTAAAATATTGATTAAAGAGCATAAAAAAGAAAAGATCACATTATGATAATGTGATTTTATCGTGAGTGCATTTTGGTATCATATGTGGCTTGGCCTTGGGTTACAAGTGGTTTGAGAGAGAACAGTCACTTCTTTTTCAAGCTTCTGGAGTCATCAATTTTACCTCTAGAACTGTATGCTTTCTACTCCTAGTTGGCTGGAGTGCAAACGAAGAAAAAAGATCTTTGGAAGTAACATTCTTATAGACAGTGCTTTAATTTACAGATAATTTGTTTAATAATTTTCACTGTTTATAACAACCCATGCAATATTTAGACTGTGAGCAGTTTGCATTTCACATATAGTTAGCGTACTGTACTTACAAGGTGCCATGGTTTAACCCCAGCTGGCAGCTAGGACCATGGTTGCTTGCTCAGTTCTCCCCCTCCCCCCACTTCACCCTCCCAGAGGGGTAGAGAGAAGAGGAAGAAAAGGAGGGGAAAGCAAAAAACCCAAAACTTGTGGAATGAGATAAAGACAGTTTAATAGAACAATAATGGAAAAGGAAAACAACAACGACAATAATAATAATAACAATGATAATGATAAAAGAATATACAAGATGAAGTAATACAACACAAGTCACTCTCACCACCTGGTGAACCGGTTGCCCGGCCTGTCTCGAGCAGGGATCACAGATTCCCCCCCACCGGCCAACCCCCTGAGCATGATGTCTGTGGTATGGAATATTCCAATGGTCATTCCATTGTTCTGCCTGTGCTCCTTCTCAGCTTCTACGGGAAGCTGAAAAAAGTCCTTGAATAATATAAACATCGCCTAGCAACAACTAAAACAATATGCACTATCAACATTCCTTTCATACCAAATCTGAAACACACGAACCACTAGAAAGAAACTTAACTCTATCCCAGCTGAAACCAGGACACGAGGTAACATTTTTGTGTTAAGTGTATAAAAATAATTTTGATATACAGGAAAAGCTTTTGAAACTTTCTTATCAATATTTATTTAAAGATTTGTATGTAATGGAACTAAGGCGTTTGTCCATCGCTAGTGTTCCTTGCTACTCTAAAACATTCAGTCACAGATGATAGCCCTTGCGTTGTTTCTCTTGGACTCTCAGACTGTAAAGCACCCAGCCCCTGGTAGTCAGCTATGATGAATTGAAAGATATGTTCGTTTTCTGATGGAGGACATGTTCTATGGCAAAGTCTTGTGGACAGCTTAAGTCATCGTAACAGGTAGGGCTGACATAGACCTACCCACCGCAGCCAAGTTTCCTTCCGATAGGTCTATTCATCAAATAATCCTCCCTAGAAAATAATTTATGTGTTGTCAGATTTCATAGCATCTCATACCTCCATCATTATTTCTGTATCCTGTGACAATAGATACACAGGAAAGCAGACACTGATGGTATGCAGGGAATATAACTGCAAAAAAATTGCATATGGGCAACCAAAGCAGTAATGAATCAATACCTCCTCGATCAGTTACATCTTTGTTATATATTGTCACTACAAATTACACTGTTTACTCTTTGCTCTATTGTTGTTGATAAACTAGCTTGTCTGGAAATCTTACCTTTAGTGACTTCTCAGTGTCATGAGAAAACCTCATGACATCAAAACAAAGTGTTTGTACAACTGCAATATATAATCTTTCAGCGTCAGGGTAGGATGCAAACCTAGTCTGGATGTCTCTAGTGTTCATGGTGACCAGGCTGCCTGTCAGAATATTACTTAGGAGAATGGACACAGAAAAAGAAACAGCAATAGTTTATTATTTCACAAAAGCTGCTGAACACAATTTTACTGTGAAGAACATCTTTCAGCATTTAAATAAGAAAAAATGAAATCTTGGTTACAACTCAGACCCAAATACTGATATTTAATTAGTCACTCTGACAGAAGCATCCACAGCACCAAGTTTAGAAGAAAAATTTAATGTTGGACAGACTATCCTTTTGTCTGTTCAAAATTCAGCCTCTCTGCCTATCATCTTCTCTCTGCCAGAACTCAGGAAAAAACCTTTGAAGAAGCTAAATTACAACAAATTTTCTGAACGGCAAAGCATTGTAATGCAAGCTGAATTACCACTAATACAACTTCTGGCAATATTTAATCACTTCAAAAGTGTTTTCAACACAAATGTTTTGAACACTCTTGATGCAATGGCCTGGAAATATAAAAACCAGTTCTAAGAGACAGCTTGTAGGAAATTGCTTGATGGAAAATATTGCTTATATTAATCTTAAATAGCTTGTAGAGTATCATCATCTTGGAATAATCTTTACAATCTTTAGCATAAAATGAAGTTATGCATAGTGCCTGGATGGCAAGAAAACAGATGAGCTGTGATAACAATTCAATCAAAATGGCATAAAGTCTAATGGTGCTCTTAAAATACAGTATGGTTCTCCTCATGGCAGTTCCACCCCCAGTGTGAATTTTGGACAGATTACCTTTCTGACTGGAAAGAACTGAATTCGTGAAACTAAATGTTAGCATTTAAATTTTTATTCAGTAAACAATCCACCATCAGCTACAAGGCTACTGAACACCTGTCTTTGCAACCCATCAGTTCACTCTAGCTATCACTTACTGTCTCAGAAATTCAGGTGACAAAGTACTTACTCTCATTTCAGTTGAGACTCTCAGAGGCTTCGAAGCTTCTTAATCCTTAGAAAGCTTGTTCCGCTTATGGGAGATAAAGTAGTGTTCCCCTAGGACTATAAACTTTATCTCTTTTTCCATCTGTGTACGAAGATGGATAGTGATATCATACACTTCCCTCATTGAAGAATTCTCCTATTAAAAATTCTTGGCACTATTACTACAAGGTCTGTATTTAACTGCCTTACTTAACCATATAACAAGGAGTTTTGCCTGGCAGCAGATTTTGTTTCAGAGAATGAAATTAACAACAAGCTTAATCTTTTTTAGCTAACACATAGAACAGAAATATAGAGAAGTCTCTTTGGTCTGCTCCATCTTTGTTGACCTGACAGTAATGTTTGACACCGTCGGCAGGATCTTTACTTTAGGATCAGCTGCTGAGACAATTTCACTCTGAGGTTTAGACAATTTCATGACAGAATGAAGGCAGGACTGGAGCAAGTTTGAATGTTTTCAATTCAGTTCCTCAAGTAACACAAACTTGTGTCATCTCACCAACACTGCTTAGTATATATTTTTTCATGCTGCTCTTGGCTGATTCTTACATGCTTCAGGTATCCAGATTAGATGCAGGTCTTGATGGAGAGCTGTTAAATGCCATTGTTGTGAGCAACAAGACTGTCTGATCTGTCTGCTGACAGCTGTACCCTGATTGCTCGTTCCCAGGAATCTATGCAAATAACAGTGAATTGAATTTCCTCTGCATGTTCACCTTTTGGAATGATTAATGACCTTAAAAACATCACTTTTCCTGGTAAGCCATCAGCCATTAGTTATAACTAACAGAAGGCGCCTGCTTCCAGCTGTACAGAAATTGTTGCCCCAGAATACCTCAGTGGTGGGAACAGAAGAAATTTACAGCAAAGCACACATGCCCAGGGCAGCCTTCAGAAAATAATAAAGATATCTTTTTGACAAGAAAGGGCCTAATTTTGCAGACAAATTAAAGTCTGAATGGTGTCTGTCAGGGAGCTGCAAGAGCAGGCTGCTCCCCAGGGAAGGCGAACTGGGAGTCGGGATGACAGCGCGGTGGCAGGGCACTGTCCTCACCAGCAAGAGGACAGTCCCACAGTGCCTGAGCAAGGAGAATGAGGCAGGTCCGGTGATGGTAACCAGGGTCAGTCACAGCCCAGAGATCCCCAGGCAGGTCCCTGCTGATGAGGTAGGTCTGAGGTCAAGCCAGGAAGTCAAGTCAGCATGTCAGGGTCTCTACAGATGAATTTACTACATGTAGTACATTTTGCAAATCTTTTATACTTAATTTGTTCTCTTTGCTATTCCTAAAACTGATTTTTTCCAGATCTAGGTTTGCTTTTCTTTAAATGACTGCTGGTGACCTTCTGGTGCCAGCCTGTTTCTACTTCTCAAGGCCAGCACTATCATACCAAGCCTCAGTTCCTCTACATTATATCATCACATTAGAGCCATAAATGTGTCAGTCTATGTGGAATAATTACTTGTAACTACCATCTATATAAAACTATGGCTACGCCATATGAAGATAAGCAAAAGTGAAACAAATTAAGCATAGCCAACTGATCATTAGCAAAATTGCTGTTGCAGCTAAACCAAGTAAAAACAAAGCTCCAGGCAGGTCAAAATAAGTTCAGACCAAGCAAGCCTGACAAGCCTCAGTCCTGAGGCCTTGCAAACACAATAAAAAGCTTGTGTTCTGTTACTATCAATGCCAAAACTGTATTTATGGACCACAGGTCTACAGTATAGCAATTTGTTTGGAGAAAAAAGAGGAAAAAAAGGAATTTCTGCATTAGAAATTGTGGCACATTCTTATTTAAGAATCAATAAATATCTTGATTTTGGAAGAAACTTTATTATTCTGAAGAGTTAAATAAAGTATATGCTTTGGCAAGACTAAGGCCATCCAAGTGCATATAAATAGAGACTTGGAAGTATTACCAAGAAATATATCTGTTGTAGTAACATTTAGATCAAGGATCATGGCAGCTATGAAGTACCCTTAATCCTAAAATTCATTAATACGTTCAGGAGGTTACACTTATAGGGTTACAACCTGAAGAGGAGGTTTCTTATTTAGAAAAATCTTTGTTTAGTGAGCACATCTAATATTAATATTGGCATGCTGTCTTTGCTATTTGTTAAGTGGTTGAAGGATAAGCGTGGGGAATTTAATGCACCTGCCTGTGTATGGTTCTGACAAGAATTTAGTAACAGCTTCTAAAAGAATTGATGGATTTGGGCTGGGAATAAAACATCAATCATTTTTGTAAGTGAAAGTAAGCAAACACACAAATATTCATATGAGCACATATTTTATAAGGCTACGTGTTCCCTTCTGACCTTCCATAAGCTTCAAGAGAGAAGTGGGACAGCAACTGTAATATTCTTCATTCAATTTGGCTGAGACAATTGGATTTGTTCAGCCTGCGGAAGAGAAAGCTCCAGGGAGACCTTATAGCAGCCTTCCAGTACCTAAAGGGGGCCTTACAGGAAAGATGGGGAGGAACTCCTTATCAGGGAACATAGTGATGGGATGAGGAATAATGGCTTTAAACTGAAAGAGGGTAGATTTAGATTAGATATGAGGAAGAAATGTTTTACTCTGAGGGTGGTGAGACACTGGAACGGGTTGCCCAGAGAAGTTGTGGATGCCTCAGCCCCGGAGGTGTTCAGGGCCAGGTTAGACTGGGTTTTGAGTAACCTGGTCTAGTGGAAGGTGTCCTTGCCCATGGAAGGGGGGTTGGAACTAGATGATCTTTAAGGTCCCTTCCAACTCTAACCATTCTATGATGCTGTGATTCTATGATTCTATGAAATTTACAGCTTAATGTTTGTTGAGCCACAGTGAGCTCCAGTTCAGATGAGTTACGGAAAACAAGTTGAAAGTGGAGGGGTTTAGAAGAGATGAGCTATTGATGGACATATTTCAAAGTGCTTGGAAGCTTAATTCCGTTCTATGAAGAGAAAAATCCAGGATTCTGGATATATACCCCAAACCTCTAAGCTTTCTCACTTTGAAAAAACCAGAGACCTTAGTCTTTCTTTGAATATTTTATCATTCTTGTTCCAAATCAGAAACTGCTACAGACACTCAAACGGAAGTTCACAAATACAGCAAACTTAACCAAAATGTTACAAAAGTCAGAAGTTTCACCTGTGTCTTGAGCTAAAACTTCATAGATTAAGGATCTTACCCTAAATCAGAAAAGTTGTCTCCTCTGTATTTTAATCTTGAGTAGATTTTATCTTGCCTGCTTGGAAGTAGTTGGAGTTGGAAATCTTGACTATTTAGACCTTCCTGAAATAAGATGTTATTTTGCTTTTAGCTAAACCATGGGTTAATTTATCTAGAAATATCTACAGGTCATATGACTGTTGAATGTCTTGATGACAGATAACAGTTTTTCCTCGATATACCCTGCATTAGATACGCAAATAACAGATTTCATTTTCCTGAGAGGTGTCTAGGCAGAGCACTGTGAGCTAAAAATTACTTACTAAGAACATTTTCATAAGCATAACAAACCAAACCCACTGCAGATTGCTAGTTAGGAAGAATATTAATTGAAAACACAAATAATGAATTTCAAAAGAAACCAAATAAATACTAATATATTAAGATGAAAGTGACTTAAGATAGTGTGGGACTCTACATTTAACACAGTTGAAAGATGCATGCAAATATCAGAGAAGTAATATGTGTATATAATTCTGTTGTGACCACATCTGGAATGACTCAACCACTTCTGAGTGTAACATTACCTAAAATATTGTGTTGGAGAGACCTCTATATAAGTAACAATAAAAAGGATAAGGATGGCAAATTAGTTAAGGGTACAGATAGCAGCCTTAAAAATGCATACATGTTTTAAGATGCATGCATACTGCATACATCATTGTAATCATCAACCATCATGGTTAACAGTCCTTACTCGTGTGGCTCAGTATTCAGTCTTATCATACATGTTTTGTTGGACTGACCATAAATGAAACAGTAATGTATTTTTTTAAGTGAAAGGTAAAGAAAAAAAGTCTAAAAATGTTCAGGAAGTTTATTCTCATAAGGTAATAATTATTTACTGAGGCACAAAAGGATGTGACTAAAATTAATAGGATGAAATTTGTAGAAGAAAAATGGAGGTTATACCTTAGATGAAAAAATATTTTCACTCTGAGATCTACTGGACTGTGGACCTACCTATTACCTGTGGTCCAACAACAAGGAAGAAGAGAGAATTCTCATCTCTTTTGCTGTTTCCTGTGACTGATAAAATCAGATTGAAAAAGCCTTTAGAGAAAATGCACTTGAATTTTCAGCTCATTTTCCCTGTTCTAATCTCTTTCTACACCCTTTTTCTGCTGTTAGGAATGGCTTATTGAGAGAAAAAATAGTCTTACTGTTGTAAAAATGCTTCCCAGGAAGAGAGGTAAAGGCAGATAAATGCAGCTTGAAAGACACTTGGCAAATGCATTTCTGTTTCTAATATTAGCCTGATGTTAAAAGGATAATGGAATATGTCCAAATTGTCACTGAACCTCTCTCCTCTTCTTGCTAATGTAACTATGAACAAGGTGGTAGATAATGCAGACTTAGAGCCTTTCAAAACAGCTTCTTATGTGAATGCCTCTAAACATCTTTTGCATATTCCTAAAAATGTGTAAGGGAAAACTAGCTGGTTCAAAGATAGCCATCTATGCCTATCTAATATTGCAAACATTCAGCCAGATATATTTGGATATTACATTAAAATTTTATACATGCTGATTAAAAAATTTTCTTTTAGAACACAAGAAAGTAATAAAAACTCAGATGGAGATATAATTAAAGATAACTTTCTTGCACAAAAAAGCATAACATTGAAAATGGTTTTATTTAGGAGTTTAAGTTTGACTGGGAATGTAAATATGGAATATTCATATTCCAAAATAATGCTTGAGATTTTTTTTTCATTTGGTCTTTCTCTAAGACTATTTGCATTTAATTACTTCTTGGAAGTATTAGTGATAACATGGTTTTCAATCCGACACTGAAATTAAAGTATTTCTTACTAAATACTATATAAGATATAATGTATTACATTTAACAGAGCCCAGAGAGTTGTGGTGAATGGTGTTAAATCCAGCTGGTGGCAGGTCTCAAGCGGTGTTCCTCAGGGCTCAGTTTTGGGGCCAGCCTTGTTTAATATTTTTATTGATGATCTGGACGAGGGGATTGAGTGCGCCTTCAGTAAGTTTGCTACCAAATCAAGCAGGAGTGTTGATCTGCTTGAGAGTAGGAAGGCTCTGCAGAGAGATCTGGACAGACTGGATCGGTGGGCTGAAGCCAACTGCATGAGGTTTAACAAGGCCAAGTGCCGGGTCCTGCACTTGGGTCACAACAACCCCAGTCAAGGCTACAGGCTTGGGGAGGAGTGGCTGGAAAGCTGCCTGGCAGAAAAGGATCTGGGAGTCCTGGTGGACAGCTGGCTGAACATGAGCCAGCAGTGCGCCCAGGTAGCCAAGAAGGCCAATGGCATCTTGGCCTGTATCAAGAANACCTAAACGATTCTATGCTTTGAAATGAAATATTAAACATAAAGCAAATTAAATCCTCTGCTATGAAAGTCAGTAACAATTTAACTATTAATTTCAATATTGCTAATATTTTTTCTATTAAACATACATTCATATGTAGTAGAAAGCTAAAAACTAACAGCACATTTGTAATCATGTCTTGATAAGTCCACACAATAACTTATGTGGAATATCCTTGGGCAATTAACAGCACATTGTATGTATGGACAAAGCTTTTCAAATTAAGTTAAATCAATAGCATAACTTTGAAATACATCTCAGATTTATCTGCAGAGAAAAATCAATAGTCATGATTGAAAAAAAGGTTAATGGTATCTATTAAAATTGTTTCTAGTTATTAATTTACGATGTAGTTAACTGGCATTGATAAAAATATTTATATTGTCCATACATTCCTGTGATGAGAATACACTGATTCTAAAATTCTTGGGAAGTTCTTTGGTTTTAACAGCCCATATCACAACCATTCTCATTGTTACCAGTGGTAACGGTTTAAACCAGTAGCCTCAAAAGTTTTAGCAGCAGGCCTACTGGAGCTTTTATTCTGAGAGACTTCACAGCTTTAAAAAAATAAATAAGATATCTCTTGAGAACATGTTTCTATGTGGTCCTGAGAAGAGAAGTTTTCAATACAGTTTTCCAGAGTGTTGTGTTCTGTCTACTGCTGTTCAAAGTCATCTCTGGATTAGATATAAATAAAAGGCACAAAACATTTAGCTGTGCATAGAGATCAAAAGATTAGATAGGACAGGATGACATGAAGAAACTGAGGTGGAAATCAGTCAGGTAATACCATTAATGTTACACCTCTACATATCCATCTCTACATGGACCAGTCATCACAGTGCTATTCCCCGATGTTCTTGAAGGACCAGCTCCATTTGAGGGGATGAATGATGTGCATCATTAATGTGTGATAGAAGAATGCATGGGGGTGGGTTCCCCTACCTCTTTGCCCTTCAGATTCATCACAACAGTGTCTCCCTGTATCAAACATACCTAAGTATCCTCTTGCTTGAAATTCAGGATGAGAAAAATTCAAAACAGTCCTAGCGACTTCAAGCCATTTTTCAGTGGAAGCTCAGGGTTCATTGAAGCCTCCACAGGCTGAACTCCACACTCTGGACTTCCTCTGAAAAACTGAAGCCTCCTTTAAGCCTCCACAGGCCCAGTTTATATCAGTAGCATGCCAGCACATTGTATCCAGTCCAGGATCAAGGCATCGTTGCTGGCACCCTGTGAACACAGAAGAGAAAACCAATTTCATACCTTGAGGGTATATGCTCTAAGGCACACTGATGGAGATATTACAGGTAAGACAGCGGATAGGTCCTATCACATCAGCAGGCAAACTCTCAATTTCCCAATGCACAGCTGATTTCTTTATCTTTCCCAAATGCAGGTGGAAAGAAAAAAATCAAAACTTACTTGCCCATTGCTTTCTGATCCAAGAGAGATGTCAGTTTTGCCTAGATCTTCAGGTGCCTACTTTAGAACAGAATAAAAGCCAAGTACTTGATTTACTTTGGGGACTTAAACATATTCTTGTTGCTTTTTTCTTTTCTGTGCCTTGAGTTTCCCACCTATTATTCTTATCTTGCTTTATGTATCTCTTACAGTCTAAACACACTGCAGGTCGTATTTTCATGATACTCTTTACAAGCCCTATACCCTCTACAAATGCAACTATGTGCCACATTACATTTACCTGGGAGATGGAGACCCAGTAGGGTTCCCCTGCAGTTTAAGTCTCGAGCGTCAGCTGCACCTCTGTCTTCTAATTTATGAACAAGGAAATTACCCCCAGAAGATGTTCCCTTGTTTCTTATGGAGGGTAGAAATGGAAGGAAGAATACTTTGCTTAGATTTAGAAGCCACTACCCTTTCACTTAAACAACTTAGTAAACAAGTTCAATATTCTTACATTGTGTAATCTCGCCATCATTGGTTGATTAAGTACACTGAGCTACAAAGATTCCTGGTTTATTCAAAACTAAACAAACAATAATCTTTCTGTATTGTATTGGGTTTGAGTGGTAAGGTTTTGGTAGGGGGGAGCTACAGGGCTGGCTTCTGTGAGAAGCTGCTAGAAACGTCCCCTGCATCTGATACAGTCAGTGCCAGCCAGCTTCAAGATGGACCTGCCGCTGGCCAAGGCTGAGCCCATCAGAGATGGTGGTAGCACCTCTGTGATAAAATATTTAAGAAGGGGGCGGGGAGGGGAACCTGCGCAGCAGTGGACAGAAAAGATGAGCGAGAATATGTTAGAGAAACAACTCTACAGACACCAAGGTCAGTGAAGAAGGAGGGGGAGGAGGTCCTCCCGGCATTGGAGCAGATATTCCCCTGCAGCCCATGGTGAAGACCATGGTGAGGCAGGTTGTCACCCTGAAGCCCATGGAGGTCCATGGTAAAGCAGATATCTGCCTGCAGCCCATGGAGGATCCCACGCTGAAGCAGGTGGATGTGCCCAAATGAGGCTGTGACTCCGTGGAGAGCCCACACTGGAGTAGGCTCCTGGCAGGACCTGTGGCCCCGTGGAGAGAGGAGCCCACGCTGGAGCAGGTTTGCTGGCAGGACTTGTGACCCTGTCAGGGACCCATGCTGGAGCATTCTGTTCCTGAAGGATTGCACCCATGGAAGAACTCCCATGGGAGGAGTTCATGGAAAACTGTCTCCCGTGGGAGGGATCCCACACTGGAGCAGTCGAAGAGTGTAAGCTGTCCTCCCCTGAGGAGGAAGGAGCAGCAGAAACAATGTGTGATGAACTGACCACAACATCCATTCCCCATCCCCCTGCGCCACTCAGAGGGAGGAGGTAGAGAATTAGGGAGTAAAGTTAAGCCCGGGAAGAAGGAGAGGGGGGCAGGGGTAAGGTGTTTTAAGATTTAATTTTTATTTCTAATTACCGTACTCTGATTGGACTGGTAATAAGCTAAATTAATTTTCCTGAGAGAATTCTGTTTTGCCCATGATGGTCCTTACCTTGACCCATGAACCTTTCATTTTATTTTCTCTCCCCTTGTTCAGCTGAGCAGGGGAGTGATACGGCAGCTCTGGTGGGTAGGCCAGGGTCAACTCATCACATGTATGGAATTATAAAACTGGATTTTTCTTTCAAACTCAGACACAATATTTGGTATGAGACTCTCTATTTACTATGGAGTACATCTGTACTACCAATATTCTGGTCTTTAAAAGGTATGATTACCGGATACTTATAATTTATTTGCAGGAATTGAAACAGCAAACTGACTTTTCTCCTTTTCTTAGACGACTCTCATGTGAGTTTGAGCTGGCCTACAGAGGGCTGATGTTTTATAATTTACAGTAGATAAATTCCCTGGAATGTCATAGAGAAATTGTAATTTAAGATCTCCCCTAGCTATCCTGCTTTACTTGTTATTGACATGCTTGCAGTCTATTCAGTGTTCTTTCTTCTAGAAGTGCTAATTTTAAGACCAGATGGAATGTGCATTTTAAAATTCTATTTGAGTAGCTGATTTGGTACAAAAATTTTGCTCACGGTTTCTACAAGAATCGTTGTGAGGTGTCCCTATGTTAATACCTTCCCTTACATTGCTTGTATAATGCAATATAACATTCTGTATTAATAGCCTTTTATTAAGTTGGATTCAGAGGTTACATCTCCTGGGGATTAAATAAGTTGTTGAGAAATGTAATTTTCTCAATTTAGTGGTGTTAGAAAGAATATGATGATGTTCTAGTTGGGAAAAGTAATGGTTTTCACCCATTTCTCAGCAAACACTTATTTTTCCTATTTTTTCATGGTTGTCAGACCTGAAGCACACATATGTGTTTCAATAAAATCAGCAAGCATATGTATGTTTGTTATTTCAATAGTCAGTGCAAATTAATTGTTTTCATTCTGCTGATGATAAATCTGTGATTTCTCCTATTCATTAAAAGCCAGCTTTAAAATTAACTCACTCAAACTTATCAACTGCACTATTTAACATGATATTAATTAAACGCTGCTCAGCTCAACATTCTAATTCACATTTGCAATGTATATCTACAACATCACTGTTCTAAACTATATCCAGTGGATTACTTTGGGCTTCAGCGTAATAGTCTTAGCTATGGTACACAGATAAAAAGCTTCATTCCCAAGAGCAGAGACTGGAACTCTGTACTGGGCACCTAAGGTCAAAATCGACCTGCACAGTAGGAGGAAGAGACTAACAAACCAGACATTCAAGTATCACTGAAGTACAATTCACTGGCCCAATTCAATGCCTGAGAAGAGCTGAGTACCTCCAAAAACTAAGCTCACATGCTCTGAATTGACATCACATAAGGAGCTCTGTATAGCTAGCCAATAGAGAAATAAACTCTTAAATCTTGTTCCTCAAGGACTTGGAACTACACCAAGATGGTTTTGTTTATATGGGATCCACAGCCTGGAATCTCCTCCTGAGGATAACTGCTATCGGGTGGATATAAAAAAATTATTGACCAGTTGGCACGCAGCTGGCACATTTCACATCTTGTGAAATCACACATTCAATGACCAAGTGTATCTGACAAAGAAACTTTTCTTTCAAAGTCTTAATAATTAGGAACTTTAAGAAAATGGAAAGAAACAGGAAAATACTATAGGTACCTTTCCTACCACATTGTCTTCTGACTTTTTTCTGGGATGGTAAAGTACAATGGATGATTTATTAAAAATCTCTTTTCTTCTCTCACCAGAATTTAAATTTAAGGAATTATTTTTTTATAGGGGACATGCCATTGGTGGAAAGACCTGAAGATTTGGGAAAATCCATTCTGTTGGAGGATAAAAGGAAGGGTCCTTCAAAAACAGGACACTTTAATTTCTTGGTTGTCATGGGGATGTGTCAACAGAAAAAGTGATAGTAATATAAGTTTTAATCTTGAGGCTGATTTCTAGGAGTCTAGTGCCAATCACTCTGCCTTCTTCCCTTATCTGGTATATTTAATACTTTTTAAGTTGATAAGAGTTAAACTGTTCTTAATAGGCCAATTCCCTCTGTTTTCATAACAGCTAGCACCAGAGACTTAAGAGATCATTTATAAGTTACGAAGAAATGTAGGAATTACAAGGTAGCAATAAACTTTGTGAAATTTAACAATTCATCAAAGCTAATCATCAGCATGCATACAATTTTCATTATTACCACCTGTGTCAACATGAGGCACTTTTGCCCTTTCTTTTGAAGTAAGGCAAGATTTGTCGGGAGGAATAATACCTGTTATTAGACCATCTGACATTGCTGGGTAAAATTCAGAAAAAATGGCTGAAACAGAAACTCTTCTTCAGACTTGAAAATTATCAAACATATTTCTAAGCTAAGTACACATGGAAAACATTGAGTACAAACTGCCTGGAAGAAAAGTTGGCTGGTACCTGTGGAGTTAGAGAATATTAGCAAGAGGTATGAGATAAGGTGGTCAATTATGAGAAAGAAAAAGAAGGCTGGTAATTTGTTGCTTGTAGACCAAGAAGGGGCTAATTTGGAAGGCAGAGAGAATTATAGTATGTCATAAAGCCATATCTGTATTCAATCCGTTATTTTTAGCATCCAATACTGTGTAACTGAACTTAGGTACCAATCTGGCACTGTTTCCTCTCCTTGAGTCAGTTCACTCCTTTGCCTGAGGAAGTTCAGACTTTCATTTCGCTGGAAATGGGTTTCCTTAGACTTTCATGTCCCCAGCTGACTTATTTAGGTTGGACGCAATCATTTTTATTCTGTTTTGCTAGTTAAAGTTATGTTGCTGCATGGAACAGAATACAGAATTCCACCTGCAGAGACAGATGCTATGGTGGGGCTGTCCTAACTTTGTGGGAATTTTTCACACTCTATCAATACTGTACGTACTACGTAATTTTGCTTAATGAAAAACATAAATGCAATCCTGTAATCTGTGGATAGTTTACAATGGTGATTTTTGTCTTTCAAGTGGTGATTACTAGTTGGTGTTCCGCATCAGCAAGGATATTCTCAGGGACTTTCAAACTTGCAGTGGATAAAGCTGTTTACATATCAGCCTGGGGAGGATGAAGGTATCATACCTCCCCTTTCCTGTCAAGAAAAGCTCAGAAGAACCTAAGAAATAAAATGTTATGCTTACATGCTGAGATAAGTAGGGGCAGATTTTGACTGAATAAATGTACTCATACACGTACTTAGCCCATCCCCTTGAATCCACACTAATCCATCCATACTTCTCAATACGCTCACCATCCATGCCCCAGGCCATAGTTTGGATTTGAGCTGACTTCACTTACATCCACATTAACACACAATGCAGTACAGCAGAAATGGAGCTGTAAAGCAAAGCAGTTGGCGCTGAAGACCAGATTTCCATACTGTGTGTTTTTTATGGGAGTTCTCTGAAAATATTTCGGCCGCATGGAATGAGTGTCTGTTGGCTGGAGTTCATTAAGTGTGCTCTCAGGGTGACCCTTGTGGCTCAGTTTCTCTTCAAAGAAATTGGATTTATATGCTCTGAGATTGATGTAAAGGAAAACATGATACATATGAATGACTGGAGATATATTTCCAAAGTGCAGTCCTGACCTTACCTGGAACACTAACAGAGGTAAAACCACCATGTAAATCTTCCACTCTAGCTAGCTGGACATAGAACAGTAGGTGATAATGCACAGAATATTGAAGTTATGATAATACTGAAGATGACAGAGTGCCATTTGCCAGTAATTTTAATTATTTTGGAGTCGTTTGTTTCCCAGATAATGAGAAACTATAATGATCACGACATGCTTATCCTCTTTACTTCCAAGCAGTGGTACAGTCATGAAATTTCTTTTTTCATATAGCAGACTCAGTTACAATCATCCATTCTTCTTAATTTCAAAATTAAATTAATTCATTTCATTAAATTAATTAATTTCATTAATTTCCAAATTAATTTCAAAAGTAATGTATCTTTATCTGGAGATAAACAGTATAAAGGTTAGAAGTTTGTTTGTTTCTTGAGTGGACTTTAAAGTTCTGATTGTTAGAGCCAACAAAATTCTGTTGGGATACTTGTCAGACTGCCATAACTGAGATAAGTAGAGACCCAGCTGCTGGATCTCCCTAGGTGAGACACTATGCTACCAGAAGAAGGTGTCCATAAAGGGGGAAGGGGTGGATGTGTGTCCTAAACCACTGCAGGAGGGAATTGGCATATATGTATAAGGAAAAGATATGTACAGTATGGAGTCGCTGGGGGAAAAACAGTAAAGGGATAGCTAAGGACTGAAAGCAAATTGTTTGCAACGCTTTCCAGGTGGCAGTGAAAGAGTAGCGGGCATCCAGCTCAATGGGTATTCATCTTGTCCCTACTAGTTGATTAAGAAATGGCTACAGTCAGGAAGGACAGGTGGTCCAAACACAGCTACTTTCCAGTTTTTCACCCAGCTAGGACATTATGGTTAAAGGGTGATCACTTCTGTATTTATTTCTACTTAGTAGCAAGTATGGAGTCTTAAGTTATCTGAACATGCTTTAATCTATCTAGCAATGACACCCATTATAGGAATATCAATGTTTTCAACCTTCAAGGAAATATTCAAGGTATTGGGACAACCTGAACTGTCTCTGCGAAAAGACCGTGGCCACTAGTTCACAACCATTATTGCTGTCTAGTGCCAATTAGTCTACCTCTACCCTGGCTGCAATCATACACGTGACATACTGTCAAGATACAGTCTAGATGTGTTTCTCTCTGATGGTGCCAGATTCACTCATTCTATATGGAATATGAAATTTCAAAACCTGAGTTCGTTACAGAAGATCCTTCAGTATAAAGTATAAACATTCTATTTAACATAGTACTCAATCTATATCCCTCTGTTTGATTAACTTAAAGATTTTGTTATTCTTATCCATTTCATATAATCACATTTTTACTAGTGCAAATACAAAATGAAATTTTTCAGCATCCCTTCTTCCCAGTATGTTCTCCATGTATTTTAAGGGTTATACTGCCTTTTTGGGATTCACAAAGTTACTGCTTCTCTGGAAATCAAAGACAACATTAGAATGGAAAACAGCTAACAACTGCTACATGGTGACAGAACTGAAAAGAAGGCACTTTGTATGTCAGGCAAATCAACAGAGAATAATTATGTCTTGAAAGTTGAAATAAATTTTTAAAAACATAATATAAAAACAACCAGCCCAAGCCAAAACAAAATAGTTACCCAAACATGTCTGGAGAAGTTTTTAGAAAAAGTACAAGTTGCTTCGTTTAATGATGCAAAGGGAAGATTTCATTAACAAAATGCACATTTAATTATGGATATTTCAAATGGTATGATGCACAAGATGCAAAACTATTAAAATTCATTAGTAGGGTACAGCTGTTTTACATACTTTTAAACAGTAGCCTAAATTGATTGTGCCTCTTTGTCTATAAACCAGCTGTCCATTCTTTATTAAGGCATCTGTCAGTTTTTCGTAGAAAAAGATAGTAAAAATGAGTGCAGAAGAGCTTTTAACTCAGAACCTTGCAAAGACATTACTTTAAAGGAATATAAAAGAAGAAACAAAAATGTAAACTAGACAACTATAAATAACAAAACCACATGCAATCTGCATTAAATTTAATCTGTCATACGGCAACTAGTTTTATGAGCTTTCAGCCAAGTCATTAATCTCAGGATATATTGTTTTATTAATAAAAATATTTTCTTCCACCTTTGTTTGGTAAAAACATGGATGGTAATGTGAAAATATTAACCTCTTCACTCTCCACAAGGAATTTAAAACTTAGTTATAATGGGTTACCTTTAGCCTGTGCTAGCCCTGAAAACAAAGCCTTGCACCTCTCAACCTTGAGTAAAAAGGGTTAGTGGTTCCCTCGGTGATCAAAACTAATTACAAATGCATAAGTATAGTTCAATGATTTCATGCTTCTGATGTACAGAACTGTAAGTAGAACAAGGCTTTAGTTTTGATGTAAGAATGTAACTGTAATCTCATGAAAACCACTGTCTGCCTTCCTTCACCAAAGAGGAGAAATAATGGTTGTGCAACCCAATTTAGGTTCGAAAGATAAGTGTAAGATGCCAAACACTTGATTGCCAGAATGTAACATTTTGTGCTAATCATTTTCCTTTTAAGTGATGGATGTCTGCTCAGTAATTTAACTTTTCAACAAGAAATTTTTTTTGAGAAGCTCAGGTCCATTCCCCTCTGGAACACCACCTTGACACTAGGCAAGGGAATATCCACAAGGTCAGGGACTACACAGCCCAATCATGTTACACGTCTCTAAAAAATTCACCCTCATTTTGTTCAGTAACCCAAAGACTTTTTGTCTGTTGAGGAATCCTCAAGATGAAGGTAGGTGAGGGCATGGCCACATGAGTAATTGCTGGAAGACTTGTGCTCCTTTGCTGTAGAAGCCCGGTGTCAGGGCCATGTCTGACCCTGGGTCCCCTCACCAGGCCTGATCCTGACCCACACTCATGAAGAGGCTGACATCCCAGCTTGGCCTTGGTGCCCCTCTGATCCAAACTAAAATGCTGACACACACCCGCCCTGTACTCTGCTCCTCTGGGTTAGGTAAAATCTGTGATGAGAGTCTTGGATTGTAGTTCCAACAATTCCAGTGGTACTCCACAGATCTCTACTTCCCTGAGTGTACACACCTCAACTCCTCATTTAGCCTCTCAGAGAAAAAGGGGTAAATTCTGTTGCTCAGGCCATTTCAAAACTGCACTGAACAAATCCAAACTAACACATTGTACACTAGGGAATGAGTCCAATAAAAACATACTGCACTTTGGGAGTAACACTGAAAGAATGAGGACCTATAACAAGCATAACAGGTCTTTTTCATACATCATTTCTGTAATTATATTAACCTAAATGCCTTTTAACTAAAAAAAAGGAGGAAAAATAAGCATTCTAAATATGAAATATCAAAAAAAACCCCAAAACCAAACTTGTTCATATTGTACAAATAATACACATTGACCAAATTATCAGTAAAGGCTGATAACTACTGTCTGTGGATTGCTAGAAGGTAAAGAGAAATGCAATGTCTTTTTACCCCTAGGATCTAGGAAAAAAACAAAAAAAGACTATTTCAATTTTGTTTATGTTGACAGTTTCATTAATTTTTTTGTACTGTACGTACATATTTGGACTGAAGTTTGTATTGAGCAGGAATTTTAAGTTGCCCATATTGACCTTTCTGATTAGTAATAACTCCTTGAGAAAGAACTCTTTTTGCACTTTTATTTCACATCTTTGGTTGGTTTTGCTGAGTTCCAACATCGACATTATAAGTAAAGGAATAGCAAATCACTACCACCACACTTATCTTTCCTCTTTTTATTTCTTCAGAATTGAAAATTTGTTGGTTTCCCTTAAAAACATGATACATTTCCATTGCCAGATTATCCTCTGAAACAACTGTACATGAAACTAAATTCATCTTCACACAGTCTATAGAATATGTATTTTCATTGCTACTTGTTCATGTATAATAAAACAAAAAAAAATACAACTTTTGCACAATGGATGTGCAAAGACAAATAAAACAGGAAGCATAAAACCAATCAGGTTTAATTTTTATATTCTTCACTGATTTTCATTCATATTGTCAGATATGTGATATTGCCATGAGCTGTTTGAGTTAGACTGGAATGTTTGTGAATGTCCAAGCTTAAAGTTATACGTGTTAAGAACAGAAGGGGGGAGAAGAGAAGCTGTCTAAATTCTTTATCATGCAGTGTTATCTTATAAGGTTCATTACCTAGGGACCCCAGGGATTTCTTTCAGCAGCGAGAGGGTGCTAATTTAATTTGTGAATAAATGTCATTTCTTTTATTTCAAGATTGAAAGAAAGAATTCAATGTTTTTGTTAACTATAGATTTTACATTAAATCAGCTTTGATGTTTTCTGAGTCTCAGTGTTTTGTAACGGGACTTGAATTTTGTCAGTCCTACTCAGTCTGCAGCTGGGAAGTACAATTCAATATCAATGAGATGACAGCCCCACTGAGACAGAGGCAACAGTCTCATTTCTTGTAGTAAAATACTGTTTCAGAACCAACAATGTCAAAATACATTTTCAAAATTCATTTTCACTTAGTATAGAAGATAGCAATGCAACAACTTTTATTCTCTGCATAGTTGGATCAAATGACTGCTCAAGTCAATGGTTAACTTAAGCTTGAAGGAAGCCAGGACCTGGGACTTCAATCTATACTTCTGATGTTTACCCCAATTTACCTTTGGGTAAATCAAGAATTATTCCAGTCAATGGAAGCAACTTAGTGTAAGCAAGCAGTAGATCAACTCCCAGACTCCCAAATCCTACAAATAAGTAAAGCAGTTTTGTTTTAAGACACATAATTGACCTTGAAATTTGAAAAAAATTTAAATGTGAGTATTAATCTACTATTCAGTAGTATTCTGAAGGACTGCTTCCCTGTTGAGGTGTATGGAATAAATTGTTCAAATATGATACAACTCAAAACTTTCGTAAACTCTGCATTGAAAAAAAGTATGCTGTTACACACTATTCTAACAAGTGAGAGATTAAAGGGCATTGAAGTTCACTTAAGATGCTGCTGGACAGTTAGTGGCATTGCCCTGAGAATTTTTGGTGACGAGAGCTATCATATATAATGTGTGATGGACCTAAACACTGCAGCTATATTGCCTTTGCAAATCTGAGGCTAAACTGGAAGATTGAACAGGCCTTTTCCATATAAATCCTCCTTTCCTTTTCCATCTTCTGGGTCCTGACTAGGGAAAGGTTACAGAAGTGCACTATCTGTGTTTGTATTTATTAGTACTATTTATATCGTGGCAGTGGCAGCTTGATTGATTTTCAGTTGGTGATGGAATCATAGAATCAGAATTGTTTAGGTTGGAAAAGACCCTTAAGATTGTCAACTGTAACCATTAACCTAGCACTGCCATGTCCACCACTAAACCATGTCCCTCAGCACCACATCTACAAGACTTTTAAATACCTTAGGGGATGGTGACTCAACCACTTCCCTGGGCAGCTTGTTCCAATGCTTGACAACTCTTTCCATGAAGAAATATTTCCTAGTATCCAGTCTAAACCTCCCCTGGCGTAACTTGAGGCCGTTTCCTCTCGTCCTATCACTTGTTACCTGGAAGAAGAGATCTACCCCCACCTCCCTACAGCCTCCTTTTAGGTAGTTGTAGAGAGCGATAAGGTCTCCCCTCAACCTCCTTTTCTCCAGGCTAAACAACCCCAGTTCCCTCAGCCGCTGCTCATAAGACTTGTGCTCTAAACCATTCACCAGCTTTGTTGCCCTTCTCTGGGCATGCTCCAGCACCTCAACGTCTTTCTTGTAGTGAGGAGCCCAAAACTGAACACAGTATTCAAGGTGCAGCCTTACCAGTGCCGAGTACAGGAGAACAATCACTTCCCTAGTGATCTCCCTCCCCTCTGAGAGGTGCCACGCAGAAGTGGGTTGCCTCCCATTCCAGTATGTGCTTTGTGCTTGGGAGTGGTGGGCCATTTACCGGCATGCATGCTGGCTGCCTTTAGCATGGAAAAGAGGTAAGACTGAAAAAAGGTTGGAAATTTATAAAGCTCTAGTGGGGACAGACCCCACTGTCCCCAGTGCAGGAGCTGCCCCTGCATTGCGTCAGTCCTTCAGGGCCTTATGCAGAGCAGTAGCCTTATTGTGCTTGAACACAGGATAATTCAGGTGAGGAGGCACCTCTTGTCCAAACTCCTGCTCAAAGAAGTGTCATGGGTTGCACACAGGCCCAAAGAAGGACTGTGCACTGCAGTCGGCTCATGGACGAAGCAAAAAGTAGTGTCCACTGTCTGTCAACAGTGACATGTCCCACAGACCAGAAACCATAACCGTGTTGATAAAATACAATGCTTTTACCACAGTATTGGAAAACTCAGTCTGAGGAGAGGAAAAAAGTCTTTTTCTGCTCTGTATCATATCAGGAACTGAAGTAGGCAAACAGATAACTCAGTTCCCAGTTCTCTGTGCCTTCAGTCCCAAACACAAGGCATGGAGGTTAACAGTTTTTTTGGAGAAATGACAACTGACCCTATGTGAGTCTCATGAGTTCCTAGGGAAAGGAGCAGAGATAAAGTCCAGCGGAAAGCTTATAATCTGTAATGCCCAAGATGAGTGTAGCTTTAATAGTACCATGTTACTGTGTTTTATTAATAAGGATCTTGCAGTAGGGACGCTGCCCAGTTGTGTAGGGATGGGGTCAGGAAGGCCAAGACTCAGCTGGAGCTGAAATTGGCAAGGGACGCAAAGAATAATAAGGGCTTCTACAGGTATATCAGCCAGAAAAGGAAGGTCAAAGAAAGCGTACTCCCCCTCATGAGCAAGACTGGCAAACTGGTAACAACAGATGAGGAGAAGGCTAAGGGACTCAACAACTTTTTGGCTCAGTCTTCACTAGCAAACTCTCTCCCCACACCTCTCGAGTGGATGGACCACAAGGCAGGGACTGTGGGAGCAAAGTCCCTCCCACCGTAAGACAAGATGAGGTTCATGACCACATGAGGAACCTGAACATAGAAAAGTCTATGGGACCTCACAAGATGCATCCTAGAGTCCTGAGGAAACTGGCTGATGCAGTTGCCAAGCCACTCTCCATGACATTTGAGAAGTCATGGCAGTCAGGTGAAGTCCCCAGTGACTGGAAAAAGGGAAACATTGCACCCATTTTTAAAAAGGGTGGAAAGGAGGACCCTGGGAACTGCCGATCTGTCAGCCTCACCTCTGTGCCTGGGAAGATCATGGAACAGATCCTCCTAGNAAGGAGGACCCTGGGAACTGCCGATCTGTCAGCCTCACCTCTGTGCCTGGGAAGATCATGGAACAGATCCTCCTAGAAGCTATGCTGAGGCACGTGGAGAACAGGGAGCTGATTTGCGATAGCCATCATGGCTTCACCACAGGCAAGTCCTGCCTGACCAACTTCGTGGCCTTCTATGGTGGAGGGACTACATCAGTGGACAAGGGAAGAGATATGGATGTCACCTATCTGGACTTCTGTAAGGTCTTTGACACAGTCCTTCTCTATAAATTGGAGAGATATGGATTTGATGGGTGGACTGTTTGGTGGATGAGGAATTGGTTGGATGGTCATATCTAGAGGGTAGTGGCCCACGGCTCAATGTCCAGATGGAGA
>VYXH01007569.1:1733-31495 GCA_013397275.1 Burhinus bistriatus
TTATCTCCTCCTCCTCTACTCCTCCTCTTCTCCTCCTCTTCTCCTCCTCTTCTCCCCCTCTTCCTAATTTTAGCTCCTCAGGCTCTCTGGAGGCTTTCATTTTAGACAGGGAGATTCCATTACTGTAGGACACATAACCCGCTCGGGTGTTTCTCCTATCACAAAGCAGTGAGGAAGATTTATGATGTTAGTTAAATGCAAGTAATAATTTCTGTGAAGTAGAGATAATTTAAAACAACGAAATAAACACAACTCCTAGGAGAGGTTGTAGATCAGATTGTAAATGGAGAGTTGTGTGACAGAGTAATATATATTTGGCTGAGCTGGTTCAGACCAAACATGCCCCAGCATAAGCCATTATTTGAAATCCTAAGCCAAAATTTTGTATGTGTATGTATGTGTACTTGCTCAGTGGATGTTAAAACCATAGGTAGATAAAGGCACAATAATTCCTCTAGAAAAAGTTATTTCCACGTTGACTGTATCTTCAAAGAGGCTGTCAAAGCTAATTGGCTTCAGGAGAGTGCTAGAAACTTGATTTTGAGGACAGAAGTTCCATTGTGCTTCATCAGTCTGGGTCACGGTCAGCATTTGCACAATTTTATGTTTCATTTAAAAACAGCTTTGTTTTATTACTGTGCATCTGTTTTCAATGTTGAACTGATTTTGCTTCATTTTGTATGGTTTTTTTTTTATTATTTTTTTTTCCTTTACCATCCCCCCTTTAAAGTCGATTTATGTACCACACGCCTTGGCATTCAAGAGATCATATTCGTCAAAGGTAGTGTCTCCATTCCCACTAGTTGGCCATTGTTGCATTGCATGTCCCTATATTAACCCATTGAATCCATAGCTACCCATCACATGTGCACTAACATCACAAACATTGACTGTGCATGCATGAGATGTTAGCAGACATGGGCAGCAAATTCTTTGTCGAGGTTGGCTACCAAAAATGCATTAAGCTCTGAATTGTCTGTCTGGTTAGAATGCATGCAGTTAGCAGTGCACCACTGTACAGAGTGTTGGGGATGATCTTTGAGCTTCAGAACAAATTGGTTTTCAAGGCAATTAAATATGTATGCATATCCTTTTTTAATAGTTAGAATATGAGTTCAAGTGAATTGTCAACTTGAATCAGCGTCTTTCAAAATTGTTGAATTCACTGAAATCTTAGTGAAACTCTATCAAGCTAAAATCAAGACAGAAGTTGCATTTCTATTTCAGGAATGTTGCTGCTTTCTGAAATTTTTATTGTCCTGTCTTCACAGTCACAAGACTGTTAAATGGGACAGGAAAGTCACACCCTCTATCACTTTACCTTCTGATTTGGGTATCAGTGTGGATTTTGTGCTTTTAAAGAAGAAAGAAAGAGTAAAGTGTTCACTTCTTGGAGCTTTAACGATGATGATTGCTAACTGCCTCTCTTGAGAGATTTTTAATAGAGCTGTGATCCTACCTTAAACTCTGTTCACTGAGAACAATAAACCAGAGGTAGACTGACCAATGTGGCAGTACAATAACTAGATAAAGCAAATTTCAGGGTAGTCTGTCTTAACGTCTTGTACTTTAAGTTGACTGTCCATGGAGAAGATCTCTTTACAGAAGTGGAAGACATCTGTTTACAGCTGTCCTTTAAAGCCTACATACATGTATGTGGGAAGAGAGTTCTTTTCTTCACTGTAGTTCACTTAAAGCAGTTGTGAAGTTTCTTTGACAGTCTAAAAGGTCTATGAGAGGAAGCCCTCCTAGACTACAAGACAACCAACTAGTATACCTGACAAGATACTAAACCCCATTTCAGTAATGTTAAAAAGACTTACTTATTTTTAAACTAGTTTCACTGAGAGAAAAGCAGAGGAGGAAATACCTTTCTATTTCTATAAACATAGCCTTTCTCCTTTTGGATGGCTTCTGGTGTTGTAACATTCTAGTTTTAGTTTAGGGGTTGTTCGGTCTGTTTTACACCAGAATGTCATTTTGCTTTCCAATGTCTTTTTTGCTGCCTTGATTCATAGAAAAGTTGCACAAATTTACACAGGTAGTCCTTACCAGTTATACCAGTATAACTCACAACTATGAATGTTCTTGCTCCAGAATAAAACAGGGAGAGGGGAATACCAGTACAACTACACTAGTCTATAATAATTTCTTAGCTTATACTGCTGTAACTGTTCATGTATACATGCCTTTGTCCACTTTTGAAATGAAATCAAGGTGACCCCTCTATATGGTACTGATTGATTTAACTAAATCCATTTGGCTAAATCTATTGAGAAATAGAATAAAAATTGATAGGATCTTTGGGGAGCAGTGGAAGACGGGGTGGGTCATTATATAAAATCACAGCTTTGCAGTTGGCTTATATGCTTCTTCACTCCTGATTTGACTCTGAAATTGTTGCTCACTGCACTGTGAACACCTTTGCCTACAGAAGCTTGACTTTTGACACAGCCATAGCAAAGACAGAACACCTGCCTTCTGAGATTTTGGAAGAGAAAATGGTCATCCTTCCCCCCATACCTCTGAGCACGCAAATAAAATCTGCTCCTGTTTTTCCTTCCTTCAGAGAGCCTACACAGAAGAGGAACTGAATGCCAAGCTGACCCGGCGAGTACAGAAAGCTGCCCGTAGACAAGCCAAGCAAGAAGAGCTAAAGAGGTTACACAGAGCTCAGGTAGTGTCTCACGATCTTCTTGTCATGGCAGACAGTTAGCTCTATGTGAAAGCACCATGATCGAGACACTCCTCTGAGTGTGTCAGAAGAGGATCCAGAGGCAGAACTTTCCTCTATTTCTACGTGATTGTCCCTGCTCCTACTTCCTCTTTTGAATTTGATATCATGTCACAGACATGGGAAGAATGGGTGAAACCTATCATGATAGTTTTACAGTGAGAAAAATAACGACTATAATGCCTTTCTAGCTGGAGATGAGTGAAGCATCATGCACTGAATGGAACAGGGATAGTCAGATAATACCTGATGAAGCCGTGCTTGTCATTGCTTTGCTAGATTATGCTGCTGGGTGCAGTGTTACCTAATTAACCTTTAATTACCAGACAATCTGTTGGAAAACTGCTGGCATCACCTATAGGTGATGGGTTTTGTTTAAAATTTGAGGTAGGGGCTCAGTTGACTGAATAGCGTCACCTTTCAATTCAGCATTTAGGAAGGTGATTGGAGTTGTAGCAAATAAGTGAATATCAAGGTGTTTGCAAAATTAAGGGATAGGATGCAATGGGGTGGGGGGGATGTTGTCACTGGAGGGACTGTGGTGCTAGCTTTTGAAGGAGGTAGCTTTTGAAGCAGTGTATTGTTGAATACAAATACTTGTTTTTGAAAAGGATGGTTTGACTGAAGTCACTTAGTGCTGGATGAGTGCTGGAGACAAAGGAGGAGAATTGCTGGTGGTGAGGTTCTGCTCCATTCTTCTCTGAACAGATCATCCAGAGGCAGCTTGAACAAGTGGAAGAGAAGCAGAGGCAACTCGAGGAGAGAGGGGTTGCTGTGGAGAAGGCCCTTCGGGGAGAAGCAGGTATCCATCAGAATGTGGTTTGCTTTTTAATATTTTCTTATCAAGTGCTTGTGCAGTAGTCCATAGCTGCTTGGATTTTAGAGGCAACTGGACCATTATAGCCTAGAGACAGGGTCCAATGGTAATCCATTCTCCCGTTTCTACTATCGTTTTGAGGCCTTGTTTTTCCTGTGTTTCTTCTAATTCTGGGAATTCCCTGTCGGCAGAGACTTAGTTTGCTTGTCTTTGCCTGAGGCTTAGGAGGTAATTCTCCAACTATTAATAATGGCTGTCTGACTGTTTCTGCATATTACTGGATATTACAGCTAGAAAACTGCAGGGGTTTCCTAGCTGCAATTCACATAAAGCTGTCACAGTAAGAGAACCCTCTTTGTATGTTAAGGAATTAATTGTGAAATTGTGTGTGCTTTCTCTATTGTGTTGGATTATCAAGGTAGTGTCCTTACAAGGGACCATCACAGAACATCTTCCTCACTGCACAGCCCAGCACACTGGCTACTTCCGACAAAGTTGTGCAGAGCAGAAATGCACACGTGTACTGAAAGGTATCCATGTCAAGCTGTTAAAGGAATGTTATGTGTACTTGAAATTAAACTAAATAAGTATCACCTGATCTGGCAAAGCATGTGAATGGAGGAGTACTTGGTTCAGGTAATGCTGATAGTAGTATAACAATTTGGAAGAAAGAGTCCTCGTTTACAAGGAGTCAGATATCCAACAGGCAAATGCAGTGTGCGTATACCTGACAGGCCCAGGATTATGTACCTGGTTATAAGGATCAGAGATCAGAAATGGTAATAGTGGAACAGCTGTTTGGAAAATGTTTTGGCTTGTTGCTTGGATTGAAGAGTGACCACTATGCCTGTGAAGATGGAACTTGATTAAGAAGTGAAGGTTCACCAGAGGAAAAGTCTGTTGTGACTTCCCGACAATTACTACTCAGCCACAATTAGGTATGTTTGATGCTTCATAAGGGCGTGCCAAAGCAGCAGGACTGAGTGCTTACCAAAGAAAATAGGTACTACAAGTGTGGAGAACAATCTTGAGGACTTCAATGGTTTTGTGATCTGGCTGCTTTTTTCATCTGTGGGTTCAAAAAAATAGCCTTGTGCAAAACCTCTTTCTCTGTGGTGGTGCATCCTTCCTTATGCTGTGTATTTCTGTGTAGCCCCGCTCTGTTCTTTGGCCTGCCAGTTACTGCCCTTACTGAAACCACCTCTCTTACCTCTAAATGTTCCTTTCCTTTTTCTTCTCTTCGTTTGGAAGTCCATTTTGATTACTCAGCTGCTAAATGACTTTCACGTAAGACATGTCAGTACAAGTGGGAAACCTTAGCAGCTGAGAGAACATTCTTCATGATAGAATGATCTTGCATTGAATAATGATGGAAGAATGCCCAAAAAACCTTCAGAGAGGGCAGAATATGACCAAGAGTAAGAATTGCTATTTTATATGGAAGTCTGCAGAATTAAACCCTTGTATAACTAACTTCTCAGTATCAGCTCTCCCAAAATAGAAGCAGTCTTAGATGAGCTTGTGTATTTGTGAATTTCCTAACAGAATTATGAAATTACAGGTCACTCTTTGCAAAATGAATCTCTTTTCTTCAGGAAGTCTCTAGGGTATACTTTGCTCTTGCAACATGTTTCTATCAACAGATCATATGTTATGGTTACAGAAGCTTAACTCTGTCATAAAGAATTCACCAGCCTCAACTCTTCCAGTTATTTCAGGGGATTAACAAAAAACACATTTTGTCCGGGGGGGCAGGGGGAGGGAGAGCGTGTTCTAACCTGTCTTGACTGAAACACAAGATTAACAATTAATTCCATCCTTCACCTCTCTAGCCAATCTTGCACGGATATTTTACATATGTTTGCCATAAAATAACTGAATTTCTTCTTATTTTTTAAAGTCTGAGACATCAAATTCCATAAGTACAAATAATTTCTGCCTCCAATAGCCATTAATTTTTCAGGAGGGCAGTATAATTTTCTTGTCATCTGCATTGCCTAAGATACTGACCTAGCAATGGCCACTGCATTCAGCAGTACCATTGTGTAAAGGTATGGAGTCATGCTCTTGTCTCTCATCAGTCCCTCCCCTAATGAAACCATGTAAACAAAAGTTTAAAAAGGGAAGGGCAGTGTATAAAGTGTTGTTGTCATTTGGAAAAAAAAAAAAAAAAAAATCTCTTTCCTTTTAATAAGCTTGTAAAAGGGAAAGAAATGGGGGAGGGTGGGAGGTATGCGTCCTGCACATAAATAGAGGAGGACCGCAATGTAGCATAAAGTAATGGCTGTCTCATAGACAGCAACTTGTTTTAACTGTTCTTGGAGAAGATACTGGGCTCTGTAATAAGTGGGTTATTCGGCTTCCCTTTCTGTAGGGAAAGAACAAATCACTCACTGACTTAGGCATTTAAATATGAAGTTTTAGATAGTGTTAGTAGTAGTTTCCTACTACTAGATACTTGAAAATCCTGACAGAAGAAACAGGATTTTGTATTTTGTAATGATTCTTTTCTTTTTCTGTTGTAGAAAAAGATAGACAAGACCATCTGAACTACTTCTTCTCTATGTCATTTATAATCTTTTAGTATGTTGCCTGTTAGTCATCTTTCCTCTCTACCTTTTGTAGAGGTCTTCCATTAACTCTAATTGTTCATATCTCTGACCTTTTTTAGACAAAAAATATTCTTCAGTTGGACTGGTAAGCACAAAAAACAGTACTGCAGGGAAGAATTTGTTTAATGAGAATAATTTTGTTTCTATTTTCCATCCATTTTGCATCAACCTTAATATGTTCTTGCCAAGTGACTTATATTGAGAAGGCTGTCAATAAATTCTTCACAGTGATGCTCTGCTGTCTTCCTGAGAGATTACAGTTAATTTAGATCCTAGCAATAGGTACAGACAGCTCAGTACTCTTTCTAGGAATTTCACTCGTCATCTGATAGTTGTCAAGTTGGAATATTCTATATGATGATAGTAGTTATTCAACTAATCAGACTTAGAAACTTTTTGGAGGTCATTGTCAACTTTAATTTTGACAAAATAATTGCACCTTCTTGGCTATCTCCCTTTCTTTCCCTTTTTTAAATTGGCTCAGCCTCAGGCAAGGCGCAGTTGGTCTTTTATTCTTTTAAAAGCCAAATGCTCAATCTAACATGTAGTTTCTGATTCAGAAAATGATCTTACAGCCTGTGATTACTTAATTGCCTTAATACGTTCTCTGTGATTATCTTTGAAAATCTCAGCCTTTGATTCATAGCAAGAATGAATGATTTGGAATGTAAGCTCTATTTCAGGTCGCAAGTTTGTCATATACAGGTAGTCTAAGCTTTTGTCATTTCTTCCCTGCCCCCTCCTTTCTTTTGCATCATGGTATTTCACTGCAAAGGTAAACTAGGATAATCTCAATGAAGAATTTTCCCATTTTTCTGCAGTGTTCCAAGAGACACCTTGAATGGAATTGCTATTAATGTAACAGTACTGCATATTGTAGTGCATTCGCCTGTTTGGACATGCTTATAACTTTGATCTCCTGTGTGGATTTTTCATTTTTTCAAATATGAACTTAAAAATATGTCAAATCAGAAATTTCTGGAACCTTTTTTTTTCTCCCTTACCCTCATTTAGCATAAACTTTGACAGTCATTTTTAAGAGCTGGGAAAATGTCTCCTACTGTCAGATCAATACTGAAAAATTTACAAGCCACCTTTTTACATCAAGTGAATCATATGCAGTGAGAAATAGCGCTCTCAGTACTCCCATCTGTCTCTTCCCCAAGGAAATGTTACACAGTGCTAGACTCATGATGTACCTGTCTATAGCAGCTGTGGACGTACACATCTCTGTTCCACACACTCCTGTGCAGGTTCTTCTCTGGCATAGATACTGCATTAGCAGAAACACACATACTCATCTTTCTACACTTAGGCGTTTGCCATTTGTGTCAGCTCTCAGTCACTGCCTCCCACCCATGTGCTGTACACACACATCCTCCACTCACTCGCCTCCAAGAAATCAACCCTTACACCTTTCCTGCAGCTGACCTAAGAAAGTACTGTTTCCTTCTGACATATTGCTCAACATGAAAGCAACAGGATTATTTCAGCTTTTCTCAGCAAGAACAGGAAAGACACCAGTGTCAGGTACGGGTGCAGACTGAATAGGTGAAGTGTCTCTGTGTAGACTTCTTGATTTTTCTCCTTGGAAGTCCTTGCCTGCCTACTGAGAATTTTCTCCTCATCTTCCCAGTATATATGTTTGTGATATATTCGTGTGTGCGTGTGTACATATATGTATATATACAGAGAAAGAGAGATACATAATTTTTATATATATATATGTACATGCCCACATGTATAGATGCATGTTTCTTGTTTGCCTTTTTTTTTGCTTCTGTCTGTATGTCTTTTTCTCATATATTGCTTTGATTGTGTGGGGCTAGGGTGGGTATCTGGTTCAATAACTCTGTCTTCACCAATTCCTTGTTGTAGACTATTGGGGAGAGTCTTATTACAGTGACCTCATCGACTTGCATCTGGGTGGTATGTATAGCTGAACCTCCTGCTGACACTAACCCTGCTGACACTCCTCCCCACCCCTCCCTTCACCTACTTCTCCCATCTTGGCTCACAAAGAAGAAGAAACAGCCCTTGCACATGACTGGCTATAGCAGAACCCCTTTTCCAGCTCAGGAAGAGGAGATCCTGACATGCTCCACAAACCATGTGTAAGGCTCCCTCTTCTATTTTCCACAGTGCTGATTATTTCAAAATTTACTTACTGTTTTCACTCCACCCACCTTCCCTGCCAGCAGTGGAAGGCCATTCTGGTTTTTTGCTTCTCCTTTGCAAAGTCCATTTCTACCATTGAAATCCTCTTTAGGAAAATATTTTAACGTGAAGGGGACAGCAGAACTGACCAGCTCTCAAGAGCTAACAGCACTGTAAAGGATTAGTCATGCCATTGCTTCCCTCTTCCGTTCCTGGGGCTCGTTTGCTTCTTCCAAAAAACCCAGAGTGTGCTGATGATCTAGCAAAAACAAAATGCTCCCTCAAGGGACTTTGAAAACACTTGTATGATGACCGATATTTCTTCTTTCTTGTTTTGTCTTACAGTAAGGTTAGGAGAGAATCTACTGTTGAGAGTTCCAGTCATTTTTGCTGGAATCTGCTGTTAGAGTTTCCAGTCAGCCCAGTTTGCATCATTACACAGCTAATAAGCTTCTTGCTATGTTATTTTCTTTTAGTATCTCATTTAGTGCTAAACACATGTTACAGTGTTTAGCTCTTTTTTTTTTTCACATAGCAGTTATAATTTGGTCATCACTCCGCACCATGGTTCTGCATTTCTTTAATTAATGCCGTGTCCTGAATCCCTTAGTAGGTGGATAACTTTTGGATTGCAAATGGCATTTGTTTAGCATTTGCACATCTTCAAAATTAAAATTCCTTTTGCTAGTTTAATCACCCTAAATCTATTCTTATAAAATGAACAAATCTGTCAGCAGATCCAAGAGAAACAAGCTCTGCTCAGCTGCCTTGTCATCTCAAGAGTTTCATTTCATTTGTCTTTCTGAGTATAAAATTGCTTGATCTAAGCTGTGTTTTTGTTGAGGGAGTGCATTAAAGTCCAGCTCTGCAGAGTGGAAGATTCACATGCTCTAGGCCTGATCCAAAACACATCACTAGAATTTTTCCCCTGCTTTCGTTGCGTTCTGCATTTGGTACTTAAACGTAATCTTGCCCAGGCTTTTAACTGTCATTTTTTCTCCTCCTCCAGGGGGAGGCTGTCCCACATAATATCTATCTGTAGCTGTCTGTTGGGAATGACTCCAAATTGTCCTGGCACAACAGGCTTTTATTGAAGAACATCCACCTGAGTTCAAGTTTAAAAATGGAATACTTTTCTCCTAAGTAGACCTAATTTGTTGCCCAGTTCCCCCATGCTAATTTTGATGTGATAGTCCTCTGCTAGCCCTGTGCTTCATTCACTGTTCAGTCCCTCTGGCATTCTTTCCTGGGGTATCTTCTGCAGAGAGACTTTGAAATCCTCTTCCTAGTTGTGCCCATCAGGGCTGGTGCATACCTTTATGGGCATAGAGTAGGAGCTGTAAAAGGGTTGATGCTGAATTACACTTAACAGACCCTTATCCCTATTTAGTGCTATTTCCACTATACCTCTCCCTCCTCCTGCTGCTCCTCCTGATGCCTCTTTAGAGACAGCGATCCTATCAAAATCACTAATAGTGGCTTTAAGAAAAGCAAAATAATCTTTACTTAAAGGGACACTGTCACTTAAAGAATTATTGTCTTGCAGAAAATCTCAATTGAAAATTGAATTTGCTTTTTACCTTTTTTGCTTGTTTGCTTTCTCCATTTCTCTGAGCTCAGACAGTCACCCCAGAGTGGTCATTTTTGATCTTCTGTTACAGGCTGGTTTCATTTATATGGTGACTCAGTCACTTGGGCTTCCAACAGTCAGAGACAATGTTCAAGTTTTTTAAAAATGGTTGATATATTTTCAAACTATATCAAGTTTCTGCTTATCTCAAAAATACCTTTTTCGAAACAAAGTTAAAAAAACTGTATTGGGCAGTATCCCTTTAAATGCAATGAGCCAGTGTATCCTGCTAAAGTATGTGGCTTTATAGTATTGTTTTGTTGCCTGTGTAATTTGCTTTATATTTGCTTTTGGGGCTGCCAGAACACTTTTGCCAGAAGGGATAAATTGCTCTGATGTTACTGTCACTATTCAGTGGCAGATTTAGAGCTCAGCTCCAAAATTAACGTGTCTGTGCAGGATGCTGCATCTGGGTGGAATGCCATTAAAATCCCTGGAGTGCCATGTGGCTGCATGAGCCTGCTGAGTGCTGTAAGCAGCTAGGATGGCTGCATAGTTAATTATTCTATGGGCAACTTGTGTCTCTGAGGCATAGGCATGACTCTAAAGTCATGCTGTCAGTAGAATGATAAGGAAAATTGCAAAACACTTTGAAAAGTTATCTGTAAATTGGTAATAATTTTTGAATGATTAGGGCATTAATTCTGGATTTTCTTTACATTAATGAGAGTTGCGTTTCATTTAGTAGTTACAGATTGCGCAACAACTGGTGCAAGGGAGTGGTAACTTCTGACATCCTTGGTCAAGTTCCAGTTTGCAGGGTTACAGAGTGCTATCTTAACTACCCCTGTTGCTCTGCTCAGATGCCATAATCCTCTCTTCCTGTTCTAAAATGTCATGTACCGTTGCTGTAAAGCAGATGTTTCATTTCACACTACAGATGGTCACATTTCAATTCTGAGTAATTATTCCTATGTGTATATCGTATATGCAGTTATGTTAAAAGAACATTACAAAGGTTGCAAAGTCAACTGAAATTAAGATTTTGTATTATGTTGATATATCAACAGATTTATAACCTTAGATCCACCGCGGAGAACTCAGCCTCATGCCCTTATGGAATAACTGATAGCAACACTAGGTTGTCATCTTCTGTATAGATCCTCATGGAGAGGAAATGGGACACGGTCAGTGGATTTCACAGATGTTTGGCAGCTGTGCAATGGTGCGACTTGAAAACATGGATTCTGAACCAGACACTGGAAGGATGTAGTGCTCTGGTGGATACACACTCTTTGTCCCTTTTATTCCCTCTTTCCAGACAGTCCTTGTTCTAATCCTGTCTTTTTCCATCCAAAGCTCCTTACGCCACTTCCATTTTCATTCTCAGTCCCAGTTTCTGGTTCTCAGGCATTTAATTTTAATCCTACCTTCTTAACAAAGAAATCCTAGTATACTGCCCTTCAGACCTCCTGTTCCTCCTCATTAGCTGTTCCTAGTCTTTCACTCCTGCTCTGGTCTTCCCACTGACTCAGTCCCCACAGTCTCAATCCCTGGCTCTGGCCTTGTCCCAAAATTTTTGGGCTCTGCTCCCTCTTCTACGGAGCATTATTGGTCTGGAAAATTGTAGGTCATATCTTCTCCACGAATCTGTCTTCGCTTTTCACCCCTTCCCCCTTTTCCCCTCTCCTCTCTGTCTCTTCTCCTTTAGCAGTTTGCCGCCTTAGTCTCCTTGCTTAATTAGTCCCAGCCTCAGTTCCTCCTTACCCATCAGTCTCTTGTTCCAGTTTGCTCCTTGTCTGCCTGTGGAAAGTACCCCCGTTGTTCCCTCTGAGTTCAAATGAGCAGCTTCTTTTCCTTGCACCCAGCAGGGAATCATTGAGGAAACAGCCCCACACTCCTGTCTTGCTTTGCTCTTGGCTGAAGTATGCCGAGACAGGCAAGAAGAATGTATGAATGAGAGCTGGTATATTTGATAGTGCTGATGTCAGATATATGTTCTCCCTTCTTGTCAAGAGTCTTATGAACATCAGGTAAACAGGGGGGGGAAAAAGTGTGATGGTGTTTTTTTTAATTATTTGTTCTTTGTTTAAAGCATACTCTACAACAGCTTTTTTATTAGCTTATTTAAAATATTAGAGCTGACTATGCCCTTTAAAGTCCTGCAGATCTAACTCAGCAGGGCTGGAGTCTGATATAGTCAAGTGAGAACAGTCCTATTTCTTGTGATTGGCAAACACAGCTCTCCTGGAAGAGGAGTGGAATTGTAAGATAAACATTGTTTTCGCAGTCTGCAGCTGCTTTTGACACTGAAGTGAATTGGTAACATGTTTTCTTTGCTGTAAATTTGGAGCAGGAAAAAGCACTTGATAAGCAGAACTTGTTAAGTATAATTAGAGTACTTGTTAGGTACTGGAAGCAAGCAATTACCATTTAGATGCTTCTTGCTGCAAACCTCTTACAACTGCACACAGAAACTAACAGTCTTGGGAGGCAGGGCCAGGGCAGGACTGCACTAAATCTGACTGCATTTTGAAGTGCCTTGAGGTCTCGTAGAAGCAGAAGACTTCTGTGCAGTCATTTGTCTGTGTATTCTGCTCCAACTATTGCCTTCTCTAGTTTGCTTTCCCCTCCCCGCTTTTTTTTTTTTTTTTTCTCCTTCCTTTTTTCTGCTGGATAAATATGTCGTTCTGTGTGGTTCAGTTTGCATGACAATTCAGTGATCTATGAGTTTTCCTCAAGTTTCTTGTAGTGATGGTACTTTAGAGGATATTGGTTTTGACCAGTTTTAGTAAACTCTTAAGTCAGACACACTGAGTGATGTGCTTATGGGATAGATGTCAGAGTCCTTGCCCTCAACTTTGTTTAATATCTGCAGTTGTGTGGATGCTATTCTCCAAGAGGTGGCTTTCTGTATTCTTGCTCTTTTGTAGCACTGCTGTTGAACAACGTCACCAAACAGTAAAGTTGGAATGCTTTATTTTTCAGTACTTGGGTTTCTGATCATAACTGATTTTTAAAAGGTGGGAAAGAGGATATTTCCTGTGATCAGTGCACAGTTTGTCTTATTGATCTCTTTTGGGCTGATCCTTATTTTAAGCACTGAGTTAAAATTAGAGCTCTTAGTCTGCCTTCTAAATGAGTGATGGAATTTGTTAGTAGAATAAGAATTTCTAAAGTGTCGTGCTCTTAGCTTGTGAGGATAGGTGCCAGCATAATGCTTCAGGAGAACTGAGATTAGCCTCAGAGCTGGATTTTCTGTCCGGTGTTGCAGATTTCCAAACTACCCTGGTTAGTCAGCAATATAGAAATCAAAGTCTTTGGATGCAAAGCTTGCAAAGGATGCGATCCTATTTGGTCTGTGGTATATCTGTTCAAGTCATTTTGATTTGTAGTGGCTCACCACTTCTCAGAAATCATCACAGCTCTCATACCACAGAACATGGGCAAAGAGTGAAGGGGATCAATGTAAGCTGTAGCTTGTGGATAATAGTGTCTGCCACCCCAAACTTTCTGCTGTGCTTTCTTCATCCTGAGCAATCATTTTTACTACTGTGCTTCAGATTATGAAGAAGTGTTATTTAAACAATAGGTAAATGAAGAGTAGAAAAGAAGACAACAGTCCTGTGGAGCTTGTGTAACAAGCAACAATGTACAGTGAAAAGGAAGGTATAATTTCATGGTGGTTATACAATTTCTGTTCCTTGTTTTGAAGAGGCTTTGGAACTATGGTATTTATTCTTGGCCTGGCTCTTGGTTTCCATCACTGTAGCAAAGTCTGCAATCTCTCGAGTGCTATGACAAACAAGGTCTTGCCATGGCTACATGAAAGATTTCCCAGAAGGATCTGGGAAAGGCTCCTTTTCACAGAGGCAAGATAATTCCAGTCACTTTATTGATGGGATGTGGCTGATCTGCAAGGCAGAGCTTCTGGCTCTGCAGGGTGTTCAGTGTGCTCAGGAGCTGGGGCACGCTCCTTTCCTCAACGAGCTGCAGCTTCTGTCTCTGTACCAGCAACCCATGTGCCCTTCTGAATGCCTCTGCTTGCCATCAGCTTGGACTGCTTACCTCTACTTTGAAGGCTTTACATGCATTCAGAAAACTTGGTTTGTGGCATTGAAAAGGAACAACTTGTGATTAACACAGTCTGTTGGCGGTTTTGCCTCTCTGGGGGGGTGGGGAAAAGTGATAATTTTCTGTCCAGAAGCTATAGTCACACCTCAGACTCTGGCTGACAGCACAGAGGGAACCGAAGAAGTGAATGGTCACAGAAATGGTTCTTCTCTTAACCCTTCAGCTTCCTCTGAGCAAACTGCTTCAGCAGGGCAGTGGGTAGCTGGCATTACTGTTGCCAGCAGCACTCTTTCCAAGCTGTGGATGAGGACCTGGCCTGGGTTTTTTGATGGTGGAAGAGACTTAAACAGAAAGGGGTTTATTGGTTTTGTGTTTGTTGTTTTGGTTTGGTTTTTTTTAATTTGCTTATCAAAAGAGTTTTTCCCATCTGGCCCGACTCCATCGGCAGGAAAATTGTCTTGCAGTGATGATCATGTTCTTAATTTAATGAGCCCATGACATGGTGATGTCTCTTCTCTAAACAATAATATAACAATAATACTATATACTGTAGGATTAGGGATGTCTTTGAGAGAAATAAGACATGTAAGATTTTTCATTGTGTAATCAGACAAGTGATGAGGGCAATGTAGATGACACAGTTTTTAATGCCATATTGTGAACCAGGATATTATATAGTTCTCCTTTTAATAGTACTGGATGAGTTCATCCTTTTCCCAGGGTTGTGTTTACACAGTGAGAGCTCTTGCTGTGAAGTTGTTTTTGTTTTTTTTTTTTAAAGTTAACCTTGACAGGAGTATGAATGATAATACATAGTCTAAACTTTATCAGCTGGCTGAGGGAATGCTTTTCACATTTGTCAAATGATCTTTTTTTTTCCTCCGGTTCTCTGTTTCTGAAACAGTTAAGAGGCCTTTTCTTGAAAGAGTTCATCTGAAGGGGTAGTGAAATGTGTGACATGGAATACACTTAAAGATTTGCTACTGTCAGTGAAAAATCTTTCTTCATTTCAGGAAATATGATAAAATAGTTTTTCTCTTAAAATTAGAAAGTTTGTATTTCAGTCTGCTTGTAGTATCTGTACCACATGTATCAATACTCTTTATTAGCAAGGGTGGGGAGTCAGTTTTCATGACTATCACTAGAGAATTTTTAAAAAATATATTTAAAATTCTACTGCATGATATTTAATTTAGAGCATAATAATGTGAAAACTATACAGCTTTAGAGAACTGTAAGAGGTAAGTTTTCAGGTTGCACTTTACTCTCTTCTCACTGTTTAGGACCTCCAGTACATAAGGAACACTTTTTGAAGCCTTGCTAATCATGCTGGGCTGGATAGAAGTTGTTTCTAAAGCAATTGTAATGATCATATAACCTGTATTCACTGATGCAACTATAATTTATACCTGGAGTAATTGGAAAGGATCTTAATAGTACAGATTATGTTCATTATCTTACTGAAAAGCAACGATACCATTTCCAGTAGCAAGACTATTGTAGATACCATGGACTTTGTAACTTGATTCAAGGACACATTTTCCTTACGCAAGAGTGGGAGGATAATATCTCTGTTAAAAAATAGCACAACTAAGAGTAAAGGAAGAAAACACAATTGCAGGGAGTGGGTTCTGTATTACAGCCTTCTGCTTTGTAAGTCCTGTGGCTTTTTACCGGAGACCAAAGATGGTATCTTCTCCTAGTATCAGACCATTTGCTCACTAATGACAAACGTTAATAGTTTTTTGTGATGTCACAATGAGATGAATGGCATTTACACATACCAGGTATTTATTTTCAGATCAAATATCGCAAATTGGGAATTCCTCACCAAGTCTATATGTCCATGGTTTGAAACGTATAAATATATCTGTGTTTGAGTTGTCAACACCCCATATGCGCGTGCACACACACACGCACACAATTCTGAACGAAATCTCAAATCCTGAAAAATTGAAGTGGATTTTTCCATGTAGTTAAATGTCCATCTCCTGATCCCCGCAGGACCAAGTTATACTATTAAAACATATATAGAAGAATGCACACTGAATAAGATAGGATGTGAAATAAAAAATATAATAGGTATCATACACTAAGTGCTCTGTTTTGTGTGGAATCTTATTCTTCACTGTGCCTTTGCAGTTTGGGGTTTTTCTTGTTTGTTTTTGCTTTTGTAACCTAAACTGTGAAATGGCAATTGTAGAAATAAGCCCTAGTATTTTTTCATTTTAAATTAAGAAGTTGGAAATTTCTGAACAATTAGAATTAAGGTTCTGGTACTGTCAACTAATGTTGGCACGATGCTTTATTTGTAACTGTCATATGGCCAACTGTGGCACCTCTCTTAATGTTGCCCCTTCCTGCTCCCAGTACTGAGGTTTCTTCCTGTCTGAGAAAGCCATGCTGCTCAGTCATAGGCTTTGAAGCCCATGTGCTCTCCCTCTCGCTCCAGTGTGTCCTCCATGTGCTGGTCTAGTTCTGTGATGGTCCCTTCTAAAGCCTTCCCAGTTTGCCAGTAGTCTAGTTCTGTAAAGCTGTCTCTGAACCACATATATCAAGCTCTGCTGACTTCTCCAAAATAAGCATTATTCTTACCATATTATTGTCGTGGAGTTTATGCATTTTCCCAACACAGAAATGCCTCCCGTTTATAAATGCAGTTGTGCATTGAGATCATCGAGCATTTCATTCTGCTAGCTCTGATGTTTCAGGCTCATCACCTTCCTGGTGCATATGTTCTCCTGTAACTTTTAGTGATGTTGCTTATTTCCTGCTGTTTATCTCTGTAACGTTAAGTCCAGCTGAAAAGCAAATTCTCAGTGTTAAAACAGCTCAACCATTTTAGAGATGAGAAATGTTTGTCCTTCACTGGGTGACAGAAAAGATGAAAAAGATCCAGTAAGTCACTGATACTAGCAGGACTTGTAAACTTTAACATGCTTTGTGAAATGAAAATGTCAAGAGAGAGCTTTAAACTTACTGTTTTAACTCTGCAAAGCCCTCAGTTAGTCATTGCCCCCACAGACCCTGATGTGTATCGGGTTTTTTGTCTATGTAAAAGCCTTTTCCTCTCTAAGCACAACAGTCCAGTTGAGTACATTTGTACTCACCATACTTGACACAGCAGATCCTGGCAGGCTGGTTCCACATTAATCAGATTCTCCCTGTGATGTTCCCTGTCTGTAGAAATTATTTTCCATTAAAAAGGATGCTTTTACCATCAGTGGATGCTGCCATGGTGATAAGAGCATGGTCCCGATAAAGCTTTAAGGTAGGGTGGCTGCTTACAGCTGGTGTCTTATGCATGCAGGCGAGACTTTTTATAACCGTCCTTGAAATTTGACATTTATCAGCAGGAGTTAAATATTCATCTCTGCTCGTCCTGATACCTTGTTCACAAACGTTGTGGTTAAAGACCATGTTATTGAAAAATGTGTGTTAGGAAAAAGTACAGCCTCCTGCCTGGTATTTGTACAGCTCAGTAAGAGTTCACCAGTACCTCAGTCTACCTCTTACCTGTTATCTGTGCTTATTAGGGACATTATTCATCTCTAGACTATATCCCTTGTTTCTGCCTCTCCATTTCTTGTATTTTTTCTTTTCTTTTCTTCTTGTGTTTCCTTTCTTTCTCACTCTTATGCTTTTTGTCCTTTGCTTGTCTTTTATTTCACCCCTTTCCTCCTCTTCCGTTCCACTTCCAACTTCCTCTTCCTCTCCTGCCTCTTCCTCTTCCTCGTTCGGTCCTATTGAAGTTGAGCCCAATGCCGGGACACCACGTCGTAGACCTCTCTCCTTCTGCCCTTGCTGTGCCCATGAAGGTAACGTAACCTCACACGCTCCCTGTTCTCCTTGACCACAGCTGGGTTGTTGTAGCAGCCCTAGTCAGCTAGTGAACACAAGGCCCCCAGCCCCGTCCCCAGCCCTTTTCTTGCTACGTCCCCAAACCAACCTTCTCAGTAGCAACCTGGTAACCAGCTTATTTGAGCCTGTGGCAAGTTATTAAAGGTACAGTATCCCTTTTGCTAGTCCCAGCTGTGCTAGGGAAGGTGTAGCGACTGGGAGGGACATTGGGCAGCAGCGGTGGGAGCAGTAATGTCGCACTCAAAAGTTTCTGTTTTCGTTTGGTGGCTTCAATTTCTGTATTCCTCCTGAAAAATATTTGGAAGGTGGAGTAAGGGAAGCAAATCGCCTTCCTTAAATGGCCTTTTAATTAGTATATATGGATTAAAGGAATACTGTGTCTTTATAAGGACTGGTTTGCAAAAACATCCTTGAACTTTCAAAACCAGCAAACCTTAAGCTAGAACAGTTTTCCCTCATTTGTCTTGCTGAGTGCAGTCTTTAACTGTCCCAAATGGAGTTTGCCGTAGAGTTTCCGTTGCCAAGGCATGGGGGAAGGGATTGTTTATGTGTGTTCATGGTGTAATTTTGCTAACCACTTACTCTGCTTTCCATGGTGCTCCCTCTCATCAGTTGTCAGTGTTCCCCCTCCAATCCTCCCATTTTTCCTCTGCTCATTGGCTGTTTAAAAATACTTATGTATTTCATAGGTCAGTAGCCTTGTGTTTTTGGCTTTTTCTTAGGCATTTGTTTTCTATACATCCTGGCATCTGAAAGGATGGGGAGACTTCCCAGTGCTTTCATGGCGCCACAGCACTGGACATCTGCATGTACAGTCTCCCTCTCCTATTGCCACATGGGCATATTGTGCAGAGATGCTCAGAAAGGAATGCTTGGAACTGAGCAACACACTTGCATAAAGTCTACAGAGCCGGAGGCTCTTAGAGTGATACAACCGGGTCTGGTATTCCCCAAGGGTCTGCTATTACAATTTTTCAAAGGCAGGTATTCTAAGCCTAAGCTGCAGTTTAATAGGAGTTGTAGGCTCTCCTTTGTTTAGCTTGAGTGCAGCACTTCTCTGAGATCCTAAGGATGGAGGCATGGCACAGGTCTGAATTAAGTAGCCATTAATGTGGTATTTGTGAAGTGTTTCCCAGAACTTAACTAGAAGCCTTACTGCTTGATTATTTTTAGCATCAAAATGACTACTTGAGAGTTTTTGCTTTTGATATAGATAGTGTGTATCCGTAATAACAAACATAGACAGGGATGTTAGTTATTTTAGGATGCCTAGGTTGCATGCAGTGCAAGCTGGTAGGATGCAACAACCCAAAAATACTGTTGAGCTTGATTTGACGCCTTGCTGCTGCCTCCACTTCCACGCAGGCAGGCACATTGCTGGTCTCCTTGATGGTGTCTGATGTAAGTCACAGCATTCATCTGCATGTAGTTTAGTGTGGAATCAATGGCACAGACCAGGAGATTGCTAGGAGGCACTTTCCTGGTAAGCTCTTGCATTTGATAAATATCAACAGAAGGCTTTGGGAACGGTATTCTGCAATTTATTCCACACAACTCCTGGCAGATATGAGATTCATCAGTGGACTACTGAGTAAGTTTGGGAGTTGGTTTTAAAATAAATGAAATGCCAACTAGGAGCTCTGTATGAGGTGACCAAGGCCCAATGTATTTTTATTCTGCTTTGATATTAGCAAATGTGTCTGGGGATTCTTTTTCTTTCCAGCGCTGATGTACAATACAGTAGAAGTAGTTTCTGTGTTCACTGTGCAGAGGGGATCTTCAAGATGGGTAGATACATGTGGCTAGGAGGAGCAGTCAGAAAAGATATACTTAGCTATTGAAAAAAGAAAAGACAAGATGTTACTTTTGGCCAGTAAAAGAAAAGATTGAGGGCATGCAATTGAAGAAAATAAAGGTAAAACACAGGGAGTGGCAACTGAGTCCATTTCTCATAAGTATACATGTAAGTAACTGGCATGAGGATCTATAAAGTGCTTCTAATGAAAGGAAAAGTAGAATACTTACAGAAATCTGGGCTTTCTGCATTAAGAGTGAGGAAGAAACAAGCAATCACAAGAAAATGGGAAAAAAAAAAAAAGTCAGGCTCCAAAGAGAAGAGAATCCTTTTGGAGGTGACTTCCACTCTTCTGTGTGCTCTAGGCAAACTGAATGGACCTGGCTTGGGAGTGCTCTGGCAGCATCTTGCTCGGCTTTCTTTGCACATTTTGCCCCATTGTTGTTTTTGCAGTTTGGGCTTGTAAGGATTGCAGGGCATTACCTGAAAACTTATCAGGTTTCTTCTTTGGCAGGCATGGGTAAGAAGGATGATCCCAAGCTGATGCAGGAGTGGTTCAAGTTGGTGCAGGAGAAGAATGCCTTGGTTCGCTACGAGTCCGAACTGATGATATTGTGAGTGAATGTACAAAGCTTCAAAAGGGGGATTGTGTTACAAATAGTATTGGAAGATCTGTCAGTACTGTCTTCCCTATAATGCCAGGAGGTCAGCAGCCTCTTAGGCTGATTCTTGGCTGAGATATGAATCCAAGTACGTTTCATAAGAGTGTTAGAGGAAGGAATAATAGCAGTAAGGAATGAAAGTTCCAACTGTTTGCACACATGCAGAAGTACGGATGCGTGTTTAAAGCTCTGAGGCCTTCCCAAGCTGTTCTTGGATAAAACATGTCTTGTTCACACAAGTGTTTTCGAGCTATGCACAAATAATGTGTGACTCCTTCTGTTTTTTGGTAAGGTCCACTTTTAAGTGTAGCCAAAAATGTTTAATTCAGTCACCTTTGCCATGTGGCCCTCTGCCTGCAGTGGAACCCCAATGCCTCTCATTTGGGCTCAGATGATAAGGCTTTTTTGCTGTTAATGAAACTGGGGGCTTTCTCAGTCCCTATGCTGCAAATTCACTGAAATTCATTTCTGAGTATGTCAGCTCACCGTGGAAGCTGATCATCTTAGTGCCTGTGTCAGAAAAGCACAAAGGTGTTGTCTGCATTGGAATCTGAAAAGGCAATGGCCTGACATGTCCTTAGTTGATAATTAACTTTGTCTTTACAGCGGGAAGTGGCAGGAGATACATAGAGGTAAAATATAATTTTGCAGTGATTGCAGATTTTTTTGTTCCTTCACACCATTTTAGATTTAATCCTGCCCATAATCTGCTCAACTTCCAGTACTGCACTTCCTAGCTGAAGGTGAAGAACCTGAGATGCTGAAAGTATATTTAAATCTTTTTAAAATATAGTTATATATCTTAGGTGTTTTAAGAGTTGTTCCAAAACAGATTGGTACAATGCATAGCAGAGAGGGAGCAGAAATTGAGAATGGATATGAAGCAATGTATGGAGTACTTTAATATACCCAGAACCTGGATTCCTGATGTTTCCCTTTCAGCGCTCGGGAGCTAGAACTGGAAGACAGGCAGAGTCGATTACAGCAGGAACTCCGGGAGAGGATGGCAGTAGAAGGTGAGACCAAAAGGGAGCATTTCATAAATTGTATGGGCATATTTCTAGCCCTGTATATGCTGATAGTTTGTGATATCTCTGTAGATCATCTGAAGACAGATGAGGAGCTCTCGGAGGAGAAGAGGATCCTGAATGAGATGCTGGAAGTAGTGGAGCAGAGAGATTCTCTCGTGGCTCTCCTTGAGGAGCAACGGCTTCGAGAAAAAGAAGAAGACAAGGACCTGGAGGCAGTCATGCTTTCCAAAGGTTTTAGCTTGAACTGGTCCTGAGCTTAACACATTTACCTCTGCTGGTCTGTGTTGTCCAGTTGGCCTACCCTGAGTTCGCCAGAATTACATGGATAGGAAGATGTTGAAGGGGAAACCTCCAAAGGGTCCGACAGCATGCAGGGATTTGGTTTGAAGCACTCAGAAGCCTTTTGATAAGTGTGTTGGTTCCAGAAGCTTAACTTTTACATGTCTGCAAGCCAAGTTGAAGATAATGAATTGAGACTGTGGAGTCTCTTTGAAGTCCTATACAATGGACCTTATTTTTATGTGTGTGGTAGGAGAGAGAGGAATAATCCATGTGTGGGGAAGGAGGTTAAGGGAAGAAGTATCCCTAACTTAAACTGGATTCATGGCAGTCCATTCCTTTCCTGTTTTACTACAGCAGTTCTAATAAAAGGGAGGGAAGTGGCAACCCTCTCTGGAAAACCACAGCAGCCTGTAGCAGCTTGTACGGTGGAGTCAGCTGTCCAAGAGAGCTCCAGAAGCCCAGGGCAACACCTTCTTTGCTTTAGTCTTCCTCTCCACCAAAGAAACCTGCAGTTGATCATTATGCATGGATATGAAGAAATATGAGACAGAGAAGATACTACTAGTACGTGTGATGGAACTCTCTGCCTCCTGGTTTTCAGAGAGATGTGGGCATCAGAGGACTCTCTCCCTATCATAGCCTCCTAAATATTCTTGTGGGGAAAAAAAGGGGTGAAGAGGAGAGAGGGAAGATGCCCTTCTGCTTCGCTAGACACTGGAGAGACAGCTACTGCTGGCCTTAGTCTTCATGGCCACAGCTCAGAGGCTGGTGGGCTTCTTTGTTCTGTTTTTGTTGTGACTGTTTTGACACTGGAAAATACTGACTGTGGGACAGTGGTAAGTGTGTGCTGGGGCAGGGGTGTTACCAGGTGGCATTCCCTGGCTGTTAGGCCCCTAAAAGGGAGAAGCCCTTAAGTGACCGAACCACCATTAAGACTTTTCAGTGTTTTTATTTTTTTCCTCTGTATTTTGTTTTTGCACATTGGAAACGAAGCTTAAGACCTGCCTGGGCCCTCAGTCACTTTGACCCTTTTATGTCAATTAACTTATTTTTTTAATACTTGAAAGAAGATTCATTTTTGTATCTTTTAGGAAAAAAATGGACGAGTGATGGGTGTGTGTGCCTGCTGCATCCTACAACTTCCACTTCTAAATTACTGGACATTGTTACCTGTGGCTATTTATTAGTTCTTATTAATAATTTGATTGTTATACATATTTGATTGTGGAGGGAGTGTTTTAACTCTATTAGAGAAAGACGCTACTGCGGATTGGTCCCTGCTTCACAGCAAGGGCAGCCTTTATGGACCCACGGATGCATCCTGCCCTGGAATTTTTCCTTTATGACAAAATCCCGCGCACTCATGGAGTTGTAAGAATCTATTTGTGTTCCTAGCATACTTTTCTTCTGCATCGCAGATTCCCTCTGTTGGACTAATAAACCTATAATTTATTTAAATTTTACATTTTTATAACAGGAAAGCCAAAACTGCGAGATAGAAATATCTCATATGTCTCTCTCACTGAAAGAGGGGACCCTCAGACTCCCGAGTTACAGCTAGAGGGACTTCCATGAAAATAGAAATAGCACATTTCCTGCTGCATCTGTTGGAAGAAGCTCCTTTTGGCTCAGCTAGTGAAGCTGCTGCTTTTCAGCCAGGAGGGTACTCATTGTAATCATCCGTTAAGCAATGAGCAGGACGTGCACTGAGCGATTCAGCACCATTCACTGTTTGACAGATTGCCGGAGCACACTACATCCTTAACTTGTCCTACAGAGCTGAAATAGCACTGTGCATTGGGTATGCATCCCATCCTTAATGTCATGTGTTAAGAGGTTTTCCCCCCTTGGAATTCTATGTTCTTTTCTTGCTAAAGAAGTACTAAGCCTGCTCCTCCATGTCCTCCCAAGTATATTCATACAGTGTACAGGCTCTTTCAGCTTGAACATATGCTGTTGGTACAAGGTACCCAAGCAGGGCTGAACATCCTTTAATCTTTTGTCCCAGGACAGAAGTTAGGATGGTTTCTTGCTGTTGGCTTTCTGTCTCTTTCAAAGAGGTCTTCTGTAAGCCAGGGTCTACGATTTGAATTCACCTCTGACTGAGGAGTGTACCTCAGGCTGAGGAAGAATGGGTAGGACTGTCCCTGGAGACTCTGATCGGTGCTGGTTGTCAATTGTGGAAACATAGTTTTTCCACCTCAAGTGTTCCCCCTTTGTCCCCCCTAGTGTTTTCTGCCAAGGCATTACAAGTTAAACCCAGATGCTCCTGAAACCAGGCAGACAGGCAGCTGCAGTACTACCTAGTAACTGTGCATGTTAGCAAGCGGTACCTGCTATACCAGCACCAGGGAGTGTTGGCTTGCTAACAGGATGTCCAACAAACAGAATTCCCTCCCATTTGCAGCGCAGGGGCCAGCTGCACAAGTCAAATTGGCAATGGTAGTTTACATAGTCTGCACACCAGGGGCCAGTGGAAGCTGGAGAGGAGGCGGGAAGGAAGAGGGAGGCTAGGTACACAGTTTATTGTAAACTGTCTTGTGCAGAGAATTGGCCTCAGTCCATTTTATAGTGCAGTAGGTACATGGACTGCATCTAACTTTTAACAAAAGATCATTGAATGTGAGCTGTAGAACAGAAAGAAATCCTGAAGAAGAAATCCGAATTTACTACTTTTCCCTTTCATGCCGGGGGATGCTGGCCAGATCTTTGCAATGCCGAAGAGTCCGTATCACTTGAGGGTCTAATGCCCTATTGCAGGGGTAAACCACATATTCTAAAACTGATCTCTGTAGGTTATGCGGAAGTCCTCCAGCAGTGAGAGTGAAAATGAAGAGCTAACATCGCACACACAAATTAATTAAAAATACATGAAAGGGAATGTTAACAGGCCTTTTTATATCAAAATGGTTGAAAAAGGCACAACTTGTATTTGCTGTTCAGTTGCACTTTAAGAATATGACTTGCATATCAGATACTGGGTTTTTTTACTATCTGAGTATTTTTAATTCAAATTTTGTATTTTTAAAACTGAAGAAGGCTCTTGTGACCACAAGATCCCTTATTTGTATCAGAATCCAAGTAGGATGTTCTAGCTCTTTGTGCTGCCCACATGGGCAGCAGCACATGACTCAGCCATGTGCATTCAATGATGTGTGTCCATTTCGTGTATGAGGGGAGCAAAAAGGCCCTCAGCTTCCGAGAAGTGGGCACGGAAGGGCATCCATCCCCGTGTGACATGGTCCATACCAGGGGCTGGCCGCTTCCTCCCTGCAGTAGGAGGGAGGAGAGCCAAGCTTGGAACCTAATCTGTGTTCATTTTGAAATGGGCACGCTGAGGAGGGGTAAGAACTTCAGTCCCCTGCGGGAAGGGAGGGGGATACCACCTCCTGGAAATACCTGGGAGGCAAATGGGGATGCGGGAGTAAGGACTGCCAAAACAACCAATCTGCTGTTTTCACAGTACAATTTTATTTTTTTTTTAACTGTTCTGTTCCTTTTAACCGTGCTTTCCTTAAAACTCACAAATGGCTATAAAATCCTGAGCTTCAAAGAACTATGCGTGGGGAGGTGACAAGACGTTTCAGCTCCAACTTCCAGACATATTACTTCTTTCAGTTAACCAATACCCCATGGTCTCGCTAGGGCATGTTACAAACTGCGTTGCTGAACACATTTTAGAGCAAACCGCAAGGTTTTAAAAGTCTGTCCTTCTCTCTACCCGTCTCTGCATTTTATGTAAATATTTGTTTGTATGTAAAGACACCAGTGGATCCTTGGGTTACCCCCACGATCAAGAATCTGAGTTTTGTGCAATGCCTAGGCCTCTCTTAGAACACGGTGCTTGCATAGAGCTAGTCACCACATTTGTGTGCACTCTGGTGGTTTTTAATATTTTTATACATCCTAATCCTGAACATTATGAAGTATTATAAGTGGTCTAGACTGCATGATCTAGAGCAGCCGACAGTTCCATTTTCTTAGCAGCTGTTCCTAAAACATTCACAGCTACACCTTGTTTGGTTAACATTCTTTTAAAATGAGTTTTCAATTAAGTGTTTACACCAGACACCAGTGGATGAGAAAGGTGTTGCATTATAAAATCTCCTGTGTACAACCTGAAAAGCCACAACATGGCTTTATGGAAATTTCAGTCATCACTGTCTGCAATAAAGAGAACTCTAAAGCATACTAAAAAACCAGCCTGTATATATTTCACGGAGAAAGAGATCGCTGGCTCTTGACCATTGCAAAATAACAGAATTAGAAGCTTTCCAAAAGTTCCTGCTTTTGGATTGCTCAGAGTACTGCTATAGGCAGGGTAGCCGGGCAGAGGAGGATGTCACTGAAAGCAGACGTGAAGGGGAGGATGCCATGTTCTGATGGTGTGGCAGTAATTTAAATACTCTGTATCTGTGCGTGCATGCGTGTGTGTGTGAAGTCTAATCCAGGTGAAGGGATCTGCTTTGGCATCTTCCCTTTTGTATGAAAGTGAACTCTGATATTCAGATTGTTCAAGGCTTTTACGGTTGGCATGTATGGAGTGTTAACAGAAAAGCGTATACCCTACCTGTAAAAAAAACCAACTCTGTTTTCTTCTGTTTGGTTGTGTTTCATTGTTTGTTTTTATGCACACTTGCTTTGTTGGTGTTGAGATTTTAGCACCTCAGATGGCCAACTGAACTAAAAAAAAAAAAAATAAAGTCATTAATTATTTTTTCTTTTTGTTGGTGGAGTTACCGTTTGTTTCCCTTGCGTGCACTCCCACGTTGATGATTAAAGAGGAAGCTGGGAGCTGAGGGAAGGTGATCTTGAGATGAGATAAAAAGCTAGGTGTTATTAAAGGGCCTTTCTTCAGTTTGTCTTTTGCTGGAACACTCAGAGCCCATCTGAGTTACCTGAGATACAAACGAATTGATCTTGATACAGCCCCAATACATGGTCCTCCTTTCTCTGTATTTCACATTGTTTCTTCAGATTCTGTGTGAAGAGAAGTTACAATAAATAGCCAAGAAGAGGTGAAGTTAGTATAAATTGAGTTGTAGGAACAAGGATTTAGTTTCTGTAGCTGCAGCGTAGTTCCTTAGCCTGCAGTACTAGTGTGAGCATCCAATGTTGGTATAGCAGCGTTTAGTAAAATAAGGAGTGAATGACATCAGCGCCTCTGTCCTGACTGACTGTGTTGTTTTAAGCCTCCACCACTCCATGTCTCATCTGCGCTGTGCCAGCTCAGGAAGGTTTAGCTCAGCAATGTGCAGCGCCAGAGCTGTGCCCCTTGAACAGACTGGAATGATTCAGAGGTTCAACCACACCACCTTGTGTGTCAGAAAAGCCATCTTGTCTGGGTACCTCCTGTTTGAAAAGGGCAGATGTTCAGGCTAAGTGGTGGCTGCTGGGTCCAGTAAACGTCAGGAGCTTGAAGCCTGGAGGAATGACATTCAGTCAGCAGCACTGCTGTGAGGGAAATCATACGACTTTGTGCCTCTTTTTCAACAGGCAGAAAACACACAGGATGTTGGGGGAAATCCCAACTGGGGAAATCCCAAATAATTACTCTAATTTTCCTGCCCACCCAACCATTTTCAAAACGAAGGATAAACTCTGGTGTTCGTAAGGTGTTTAGATTAAAGCAGATCTATTATGGCAACAGGGCGGGGATGAGGAGCCTCAGGATTTCCTCTTGCGCAGCGCAGAGAGGCAGGCTGTGCTGGAGGTGGCAGGGAGTGACACAGCTCGCTCCTTCATTTGTGCAGCTCAGCAGGTCGGCAGTTCTTTGGGGACGTTTAAAACCCTACAATTCTTACTGTCCTTTTGGTCTCTTGCTTTCAAATAGTAGTGGGAGAAAGCTGCGGTTACCCGGGAGGGATCTCGCTGGTGTCAAAAGGCCAGTCCACAACGCCTTCTCCCTTGATGCCAAAAGAGAAATGAATATATGGAAAGTGACCACTGGACTCCAGGACACAGGAGATCAACTCCCATCCGTCACTTAGGAGACCAGCCTTGCGATACTTTATCACAGCTTTTTAATTACACTGCAAACTTGGTAGCCCCTGATCTCAATTAGGGACCCAGAGGTTCTGCTATTTTCTAAACTACATATGGAACCACCAGTTTCCTAGAGAGATCTTCCTGTATGGCTTCCTTTGGCAAAAAGCTATGCCAGCCCTGGCTGGAGGGCCCTCTGAGATGAGCAGGGTCTCACTTCCTGCACAGATTAGCCATGTGTGCCTAAGAAACACTACCAGAAAAAGGCACCCTAACAAATAAATCCTGCCTCAGGAGCCCAGCACAGTAGCAGCTGCTGCTTTCAGTTTCCAGCATTAATGAAAGTAGCCTTCAGGAGCTTCCGACCCTTTTTGCACATGGTGTGAGACAACATAAGAAACATGTAAACCACGTAAAAATTGTGAAACAATGTAGGGTGGATGAGGCAGCTTCGAGGGCATGAGGGCATGAAATGCCCTCGAAGCTGCCTCACCCACCCTATATTTTTCCCTTTGGCCCAGAACCATGAAAAAAACTGGCATTCTGACTTCCCTCGTGTTTAACAGGTTTTGAAAAGTCTTCATCACGAGTGCTGTGACAGCTGCCTACATTGGCAATTGCATTTTTAAGTCCTGCATATAGGAGAATGCAAACCTAAACCTGTAAGGATGCTACCTGGCCACACACCTCTCCAGGAAAAGCATTCTTGGAGGAAATTCCCTTTAAGAATTCAAGCAGTGCCTGAGTGCATCTTCCTCCTTTCAGTCAGCAGTAAGGGAGCTGTTGCCAGAGAATAGGATCCTACAGGCGGTAATGGGTGAAAGCAACAGTGCTGGCATGTGGCTGCTCATAGCATCATCCTGCCAGAGGGAGGGAGTGGACCTCCTGCTTCATTTTATAGATATTACTTGAGGGAAGTGATGAAGAGTTGCCTCCTTCCTTAGCCTTGATCCTCTTACACAGCACTCAAGGAAAAAAAAAACCAACCCAACCCTGACCAAACCGAGCTCTGGAAAAAGTACCATTTTCCCTTGGCATCTTTGCAACAGCATAAACGCCTGTGGACAGCAAGGGAGAGGATAAACAAGTATTTCCAAACTTGCTGAGTATGTGGTGCTTTTCTGAATGTCTCAGACACAGGAATCACGTGGTTTCCTGTAAGCAAAAGCTAAGATCACATCTCTTTTTTTATTACTAAAATTTTCTATAAAATATAGAAAAATAATCTAGATTACTCAGATATCAGAAACAAAAACATATGCAGATATCTCAAAAGATATATATACACTTTGAGCAGAAGAAAGAGAGTATGCGCTTGGCCTGCTTGGTCTTGGAAGGTCAGCACTGCTAGCCCCAAGTTGAACAGTTTGAAAAAACAGAAACTTCTCTTCAGTTCCTTGGAATTTACAGAAGTCGGCCGATACTTATGCGTCCCTCTTTCCCCCTACATAATTCCCAGCATGAAGCCATGTGATGGGTTTGGCCAACACACGTCTCAAACCCGAATCAGAATTGTTTTGGTCTTGATTTTGTGGATTCCCAGAAACTTTAAGAAGCACTCTACGATCAGCCCCTTCCTGATTAAACACCCTTCGCGTGCTCTGTGTAGCAAAACAAAGGCTGAAAGTGGTACCATGACTCGGCATGTCAGGAAGAAGAGGGAGCGAGCCTGACAGGAAACCTGTATCAAATACAACATAAGCATTGCTCTAAACAAAACTATGTGAAAACTGTAAGGCTGTATTAAATAAAAAATAGTTTCAGTAGAACTATATTGAAACCACAAAACTCTATTAAACGAAGTTACATTTATTTTGCAGGTATGTAAGTGGTTATAAATCGCACACGAGGAAATCGAGACCAAGAAGTGTAAGGTGTAAGGTCGGAACCCATCCGAGTTCTAGAACAATCCTGCCAGCAGCGGGGGCCAACGACTCGGGACCGCTTTACCCTCAAGCTGATGTATATTTGAGGAGGCTGCGCCGGCGAGCGGGGAGCTCCGCTGGGGTTGACCCTCGGCGTCGGCGGCGGTCTGGGGTCGCTTTCACAGCTCCCCCCCCGCGGCTTGCTCTGAGGAAGCGCCGGGCGGGCTGGCGAGCAGCCGACACCGCCTCTCCCTCCGCCTGGCGCGCCACCCCGCCGGGGAAAGCCCCGCCACCCCCCCTCAGCGGCGGGCCCGGCC
>VYXH01007569.1:31526-58036 GCA_013397275.1 Burhinus bistriatus
CCGTCGTTCTTGACCGCACCTGCCCCTTCTTTTCCCTTCCGCGGGAGGGACCCCAGCGCTGTGAGCGGCGCTGCCAGCCCGCCCGGGGCAGGACTGGGCGGGGAGCCGGCGAAGTGAGCATCGCGACCTTCCTCGGGCGGTGCGGGCCCACCCCGATCCCCCCGAGATGGGGGTGCTGCTGTGCGGCCCCCGCCCCGGGAAGGCACGGTGGCGGGGAGCTGGGCGGGTGTGGGGCCTGCCGCGGCGGGGCGGGCCGGGCCCGCTGGCTCCCGGGGGGGCCTTGCGCTCGGCGCCGCCGCTTCGGGGGAGCCTCGGGGCCTGACTTATCGGTTGCTTATCGCGGTCCTTCAGTCTGCTAGCTGAGGTGACCGGTCGGTCACCCAGAGGAGGGCTGCGTGGGCTTGGTGCTTTCTGTGACTGGTGGTGGAAACTCTTCTGCCTCCCTGCAGTTCCCCCATTTCCTTTTTTCCTGCTGAATCCGACCTTGGTCTTCAGCGGTTCGGTTAGTTTTTCTTTTACTTTGTTTCCTGCTCTCTCGGTCTTTCTGTAGCTCTGGTGCGCGCTCCCTGTGCTCCGCCGGTCGCTGTCCCGCTCCTCCGTCCACGCTGCTCTCCTTGTGCTGTGATGGAGCCTCCGCTCTGCTGTTTACTCTGGCCTGTCTTCTACTCTCCCCAGCTGTCAGCAAGTCACCTTCTGCGGCCTTTTCTCTGTTTCTGTTGCAGACCCTCCTCCCTGCCGCTTAGGTGGTATCTCAGAAACCATAAAAAGCTCTTTTGCCTTCTCCTGCTTGGTGAGGTCCAACATCTTGCCCTCAGTCTCTGATGAGAGTTTTCAGACTGGAGGGATATTTGCTGGGCAGGGGAGAGTAAGGAGTTAATCCTGTAGCAGCAGCTCCAGAGGGACCCATGCTTGCCTCAGCTTTCCAGCAACAGAGGGATGTGGGAGTGGCAGCTACAGCAAGAAAGCAAGGCAAGAAAGGGTTTCTAATAATAATGCTATAATTTGCAGGAAAAGCTGGCGATTGATACAGATGAGTCATTTCGGTGTGTGCTTTTTTTCAGTCTCCTTGCCTTCCGCAGAGCTATAGGTGTCTGACCGCCTGTTAAGGCAGCGAGAGCCTTGGCTGCCTCTTTGTTTGCTGTGAGCAGGGCTCACGTTCCTGTGACCCAACCACACTGTTCAATTCAGGGTGACTGACTGAAGGCTGGAGCAGGAAGCTGGGTAGTGTGCAAAGTGGAAAGGAATTGAACGAGTGGGTCCTGTTCCTTAGAAAGGTGTTTCTCTAATTCATCTGGTCACATGATGGTCTCTGCTTTGGAGTGACAGTGGCTCTGAAACTGGTGGGTTTGGGAGGGGTTCTTGTCTTCTTTTAAAGCACAATATTTTGTAGCTTTAACTAAAAAACTTAAGTTACAGGGCATCAGAGTTATTTAAATCAATACAGTCTTAGTCTAGGAAGTCCATGCTTATTTCAGGAGCTGTTGGCAACTCTTCTTGATGTTTCTTGGGGTATCTGGGCTAAAATCTTGTTGTAGGATATTTATTTTGTTACCTTTTTGAACTGGTTAAATATTTGGTGGAGGAAGGAGCAAGGTGGTTCCCCAACAGGAAATTGTTTTCAAGGTTTTTGTTTTGGTTTGTTTTTTTGGTAAAGGACTTTTTGCAAAAGTCCACTTATGGGTAAGAGTGACTGGTTTCTGTTGTAATTTTTTGTCACTTATCAGATTGAAACTATGTTTTCACCTGCTTGTGGAAGTATAATATCTTAAAAGGTATTCATTAAAAAGGGGGTTTTTGTGTGGTTTTTTTTTTCTCTCTCCTTGGCTACTTCTTTACATAACAAGTTTAATGCTGTGAGTCTTCCTTAGGGTAAAGCTTTGCAACACCTACTCCTTGTGATATCTCTGTGCCAATGATGTTATACAAAAACACTGGGGGAATGCATTGTATGAAAAGAAGCATTCTAGCTTCTTTTGTTATTTGCTTCAATTTCTGCAACCTATCCCTTCCTGTTTTCCCGTCTTCTCTTCTAGGTCTCTTGCCTGTCATTACAAGTAACTGGTTGGCAGGATTTAGGGACCAGCGGAGGCAAAAAACCTTCTATTACATACATGCAGAGTGTAACATCTGATTGTAACTCTTCTGGATAGGCTGCCCTGCACTAAGAAAGGTTGGTGTAAAAACCTCCCCTTCTTATTTGGCTGTTCCTTCTTGTTTGCATTTGGTGACATCTGCTGAATTTAGGAAGAAAAAATAAGACTTTTTTTGGTTAGGTGGTTTTGTTGGGTTCCCACCCTCCCAATTCCTTACAACCAGATTAGGCCAGATGGTGCTTGTACAGCTGAGACAGTGAGCTCAGCTCGGTTTCTCACTGTGTGCTGTCAGCAGAACTGTGTGCTACACTCCACCAGTGCAAACCTGGAGTCTCTGCGCTTGCGAATTAAGTGTACCTGTACCCAGCACCAGGAGGCTATACCTTTGGATAATGTGAGGGCCTTGTAAAGGTGCTCAGTGTGGCTTTTGATTTCTGTTAGCTCCCAAAACAGTAAGAGCAGTGATATGTAATTAGGGAAGGGGGCGTGTGTGTGTGTGTGTATTCACTGAGCACTCTCACCTGGGGTCAGTTATGCCACCTTGTTTCTGTTTATTGTGTTTTTCCTGTGTAACAGGATGACAGGAGTCATCCACACTTCACAGGAGTCTGAGGAGCTGACAGATCAAACAGATGTTTGGGTTTTTTTCTGTAATAGAATGAAAATATTTAATCTGGAAGCAGGCAGGCATATAAGTCTAGTGACTGTCACCTTTGGAGACCTTCCTGAACTGTTTTGGCACACAAGTTATTGCTTCCCTTATGCCCCATTGAATGGGGGAGTAGGGACCCAATAACTACTAACAGGTTTATATACTCAGTCCAAAGCCTGCTGGCATAACTGTGGAGGAGCAGCTATGAGGTGTTGGCTCCTTGATAAAGCAGCTCCTGTGGCTGCTGGGTATGAACAAACAAGGAGTAGGGGGTAGGGGAATCAGTCTGGTTCACTTGCTGACAGGAATTGAGTGCAGGTGAGCAGGTTTCATTTCCATCAGTTAGCTGTTCCTCAACTAGTGAAAGAGCAGAATTTACCAGCAAATCTGATACTTCTTTGCAAAGTGCCTTCTGGTTTTCTCTTAGCATGCTGTGGCTTTTTGTCTTGGTCAAGTTACAAAGTTTTTGGGGCTGGAATTATCTTCATATCTGTGTGCCGTGTGAAGCCAAGTACTTGCAAATATTTCTAACTGGGGTGTTGAACTTATGGCTGGGCTTGGCCAAGGGTGCAAAACTCCTACTTGAAGTCTGATCCCCTGTTAGTTTTGGATGGCTTATCTTGGGGTTGGAGGGGGTTGCAGGGGGCTAGGTTCAGTAATGATTACAGAATGTGTATAGTTGGTGCCCTCCCCAGAGACTTTACGAGTCTGATTTTTTTTTTTTTGACCCAGACCAGAGAAGAAGGATAGGGAAATGAGGGATAAAATGTAAAAAGAGATGCTCTGAGTCATGCAGTGTCCAATCCCATTCTTTGGGTTTGAAAGCAATCTGTTAAGCTTTTGTGATTGCCTTGATTTGTACCAGATGTTTGTAGTGAACCATGTCCTGACAGCCTGCTGTTATCCCAACTATATTGGGAAGTGAACAGCAGTCTAGCTGCCAGCAGTGTGCATTAGACATCTCCTTATACCTGGATGAGATGGCATGCATTGCTTCCTGCATGATTTTTGAAGCAATTAGTGAAGTGTAGAGCATAGTGGTGTGTTGACATCTCTTTCGCACCCTTCTTTGCAACAGCTGCTCTAAGAATCCTTCAGTCCCATCCCCTTCAGTAGCCCCATGGCTTAGTGTTGTTAGCGCTGCCTTGGGCACTTAGTAACTTCTGTTCTTGATCCAGTCTGCTGACTTTGCTGTTACTTTGCACCAATATGGCACTGCTTGGAGGTGACGGGGTACTTCCTGGCCGTGGTGGCCTTTGGTTGGGCTTGCTGGTGATCATGAGGAAAAGGCTATACACCTCAATACATCCTCAGAATGCTGCTCTTTCTCCCAAGAGAGGGCAGTGTCATTGTGTCTTTAAACTGCTTCTACCCCAGTATTTTGCTCACCACTTCAGAATCTCAGAACTCTTATTCAGCTTCACTGAAGGCATGAGGAGGGGAACTGGACTATGTGTGCAATGATTGCACACAATAGATGTTGAATTTTTAAGTGTCTGCGAACGTGCTGTATTCTCTGATAAAACCTGTGACCTTTGGTCAGTTCCTAGTATGCTCTTGCTGCAGGTCTCTCTAATATATTGGGCTATTTCTTTCATCTGCTTTAAAGGAGAAAATATGTTCCTTGGTCAGTGTAACTCCTGGTAGTTTGGTGTAATAGTTGTTACACCTTTAGATTAACAGCCATACAAACCAAATCCACTTAGATCAGCTAGTTGCTGTGTTCTGGGTTTATATTCACTTCCTGGGATTCAACATTAATCTGCATTTCCTCCTAAGCTAAAACTGAAAGTGAAATGGTTTGCGTTATTTCATGCATGGTCATGTGTTTTCTCCATGTGTGGCAATCCACACTTTTTCACTGTGCTTTTAGACCTACAGCTAGAGAGCCTGGAGCAGTGTTGAATGGAAGATTGACACGAGGTGCTGAGGCATCTCCTGTAACTGCATAGGTTTGCCTCAGCGGTAGGAAGTGTGTGCTCCTGGAGGCAACTGTTCTGCAGTTCTGCTGTCAGTTTCCAAATGGTTCCTGCTGTCTTTCTTTGAAAGAGCATATTTTCTTAGCTGTGTATCATTGTGTTAAAGGAGTTTCAAAGAGACGATGCTTTTTTTCATTCTCACAATGTTAATGAGGCGCTGCTGTCAAAAGGCTTTGATCAGGGCTATGAATGCTGGTTTGAGTTACCATCGTTTTTTTGGCTGCCTGGTTTGATGCACAACTTCCTCTGAGGTTCTCAAGGATGTCTGGGCTCCTGTCTTAAGAGATTTCCTTCAAGATGATTTTGATTTTTTTACTGGCTTCATCAGTTTAATTATTGTGGTGGGAGCAGGAGGTTGAAACACAACATGTTGGGAGGAAGTTCTCCTAAGGTCCAGCATGTTCAGTGTAATCAAAGGACCAGTGTCAGGCTTTTCCTTCTGTGGATCATCTCTTTGGCTGTCTGTCCTGGTACAGGGTTGTTTCATAAAAGTAAGGAACGTAAGAGATGCTTATAGCTATGATACACTTGATGTTTAGGAGGAGGGAAGCGTATATAAAATTTATTTTCAGGTTTTGGAGAAGCTGTCAAATATTGAGACAGGTTTGTATATGTACTCCTTCTTCCATAAATGCTTTAAGTCTTTTCTTTATAGTGAATGTTCGGAGTCTGATAAGGTGAACAGGCTCCACTAAAATAATTCTGGGAAGTACCTTCTGTAAAAATCCTCTTGAAAGTAAGTTCTGTGCACTGAGCTGTTGCTTAGTAGCTTCATGAGTGCCAACCTGGCTGTTGCATCAGCATACTTGTTTTAACTAAGCAGGGAGCCTTGATCGGGTTCTCTCACAATATATTGCTCCTTGGACACGTACTCTCAAATGACCCATGTGGATCCAGTATTTGAACTTTCACATTCTGAGCATCTTTACAGCTTCTGCTTTTTTCAGAAAGCAGTGCAGATATTCCTGGTACTTACGAGTCTGGAAGAGGAGTTCTTGTCTAGTCAAATGGTGTGAAGGTAACCAAAGGCAGAGAGAGTGCTACTGTTAGTAGCCACCTGTGTCCATACAGCCATCTCTTTGATATTTATTTTACTATTTTTGATCAGTTTCCAACTTTGCTTACTTAACTTGCCAGTTGGGCAAAGGAAAGACAGACTTACATTCCTCTTTACTGTTGGTATCAGCTGTGAAATGCATCTAAGTTGCAATATGAAGTGGCATTCCTGATTTTTTTTCTGACTGATGGATGATCTGTGCTTATTGCTAGCACATGGTAATAGTAGTACAGGTGTCAAAACTAAAATGAGGAGGATAGTCTTGTCCTCTAGGTGGTGTGACAGTTATTGTATCCAGTCCCACTTTAGTGGTCTCAGTCTGTTTGTCCTTCCCTTGTAATGTCAAAAGACTGGAACTGTGATTTGCAACTGGAATACTGTGTCTAGTTCTGGGCTCCCCAGCTCAAGCGGGACAGGGAACTTCTGGAGAGAGTCCAGTGTAGGGCAACAAAGATGATTTGGGAGATTGGAGCACCTCCCTTATGAGGAGAGGCTGAGAGAGCTGAGACTCTTCAGCCTGGAGAAGAGAAGGCTCCAGGGGAGACCTTATTCTTGCTTATAAGTATCTAAAGGGTGGGTTGGAGGAGGATGGAGGCAGACTCTTTTCAGTGGTTCCCAGTGACAGGACGAGGGGCAACGGGCACAAGTTGGAACACAGGAAGTTCCATTCAAACATAAGAAAAAACTTTTTTACGGTGAGGGTGACAGAGCACTGGAACAGGCTGCCCAGGGAGGTTGTGGAGTCCCCTTCTCTGGAGATTTTCAAGACCTGCCTGGATGCAGTCCTGAGTAATGTGCTCTAGGCATTCCTGTGTCAGCAGGGGAGTTCAACTAGCTGATGTCCAGAGGTCCCTTCCAACTCTGAAAATTCCATGATTCCTAAGTCTTTCCTGTTTTCCAGTCATTTCCAAGAGGCAAATGGTAAGAACAGCTTGAATATGCCCTGTGACATTACTGCAAGGTTGTGTTGCAGCTGCTGGGCTGATAAAGCTGGACTTGCGAACACGAAGCTAACCCTGTAAAGACCAGCAGTCTTGTGAGGGTGATAGTGCCTTTTCATTAGGGTTTGCTCTGCTTCCTCCTGCCAGGTCCTTAGGAAAGGTAGAAATATTTTCTAAACATTTGAGGAGGTGAAATGCGGGGTGGGCTTACCTGACTGAAATTACTTTGCTCAGCACCAGAGGGGGGAAAAACGAAGCTCAGTCCCAGATCCAAAAAACCACCTGCACTGTGACAGTCAAGATCCAGATCTTGCCCCTTCCTCTTAGGTGTGGCCATGCCCAAAATATGAAGATGTGCAAATTGCATTTGGAACCAGCTCTAGTTAGCTGAATCCAAATCCCAGCCCCAAGCTTTGGGGCCATTTGAGCTACAGGCTTTCTGCTGACTCAATTTCAGCCCAGCTGCATCTGTAGTCTGGCTTCTGAAGAATACTAAAGAGTGCTGTCATGCTGCTTCCATCTCTGATCTGATATAGAAACCACAGTAATCAGAAGTTCCTGCCTACTTTTTTTCTTTTGAATAGTAATATGGCAAGTACTGCCCTGATAACTAGAAGATTGCTGCAATTCATGTTGTCATGAAAAATAATGTGAAACAGCAGCAGACCTTGAGCAGATAAAATAAATCTCTAGTAAAAAGACCAGTTGAAACCTTTTTAGAATTGTCTTTAATAAAGTTTTTTTTAAAAGAGAAATACATTGCACAATTTGTTTGATGGGCTTTATTTTCCTAAGTCAAAATACACAGCTCAGAGTACTTTGTGTCCAGGCTGAGATGTTCAGTCTGTACTAAGGCAGCATAAAGAAGCAAAGGTAAAAATGCCCCAGCTAAGGAGTTAGTCGGGCAAGCATCCATTGGTGTCAGGTCTTTGTGTTCCACGTAGAGTTTTGGTGCCACTGAATACCAGAAGATAAATATATACTGAAACTGTTAGGTGCAGGAAGTATTCAGCATGTTTCAATGTATTCTTGGATTAAAGGTGTTATGAGCAAACTGCCTTTTTATTTTTCCTTGCTGGAGTGATTGGTAGTGGCGTTATTCACATCTTAAAGGAGGATGCAATCTGAAAGGAAGAGAAATAAAAGCTGACAGCCTCAAGCAATCACCAGTCGTGCTTGAGAGTAGCAAGGAGGGGTGGCTTTAAGCAGTCTAGTGGTTCCTGACAAGCAGAGTATCTTTCCTAAGAGCCTAGCAAATAGATCACAAGTGACTGGGGGATGGGATCTGTCCTGCCCTGGGCCACAGACCTGCTGGCATCTCAAAGTATTCTGAGAAACTCCAAACCAATAGCTTTGGTAATAACCAGATAGTACGAAAGCATTACTTTGGTTTCACAGTAGCATGTGTATGTGCATCCATAGATGCACAAAAGGGCTTGCTCAGCTCATCCTTCACCTGGCTAATATATTGCAGTGTCTCTTTGCCTCGCTTCCTCGACTCCGCTTTTCTTTCTGAAGCCTAGAATCAAATTCTACTTCAGGAGGACAGCAGGTCTCAGATGAGGCAAAATCTTGAGGCCTTCTAAACACTGTTACAGGCTGGCATATCCTTTGCAGGCTGAATAGTGGTGGGGACAGGTTTTCTGTGGTTATGATAACATCCTATTTATTCATCTCTGCTTGTTGTTTTGCAGATCAACAAGCTATCTTCCCTTTTGCTGTTGCTTTTCTCTCTCTCTGCAAAGTCTGAAGTGCATGTGCAGCTGCCGTGGGAGTAGTTGGGCTTCTTCCATAGCTGGAGAAATGTGAGGAAAAGCTCTAGTATCTGCTGCTAGCTGGGCTGTCTGGTTCCTGTTGGGTTTACAGGTTAGAAATTGAGTGTGGCAGGGTGATGGGGATTCCTTTGGGGACTTCGGGCTGTACAATGTAGGGTTTGTTTACCCTGTCGTGAATTGAAATGCTATGGACAGCAGTCTGGCACAGCTTAGAATGTCCTCAAATAAGGAACTTCGATAGTCTGCGGTGCTGTTTCTCTTCCTCGCTTTCCAGTAATGGCTGGTTACATAAAGCGGTTGTGCCTATGGCAAGTTTTCAGGAAGGCAGTGAAATTGAGTGGTTATGGCTTGATATGTGGATTTAAAATGTCAGGTCATATCAAATGCCTCAGTTTCCCTGCCTGTAAAATGATGCTTTGTTCTGTAAAGAGCTCTGCAGCTCAACAATGAAATGTTTGCCTACAAGACAAGTAAGAGCCACCAGGTCCAGGAAGGGACAAATAGGCACCGTTTGATTTCGTCCAATAAGGATGTCATCCTGACTGCCAAAAATAAAGTTCTTATCTTTCAGCTGCCAGGCAGAGAAAGCAGTGCACAGGTTAGAAGTTTTTTTCCTTCTCAATGACTGACGCTTTATTGCAGTTTCTGCTTTGAAGACTTTAACTCACTCCTAACTCAAATGTGAGACATAAAGATAAGGATCTTGACAAGTCACACAACAGGTCCATTGACTTATAGTGTGTCTGTCCAGGTGTTGTTATGGGATGCGTCTTGGAATCCAGACAAGTTGTTAAAGAGTCAGTCCTACAGGCATGTGGCTCTGCTGCTGGAAGGAGTATGTTTTCATAACTAGTGTCTGATACAGCTGAGAATAGTAACTCACAGGCTGAGCTGTGAGGAGCGGTGAAGGGTATGAGGGAAAGCGATGATAAGCAGAGGCGTTATTCATGGGGCGGATTCTTTTCTGACCTGTCTTGAAGATGTAGCAGAAGTGTGAAGAAGGGGTGAAAGCTGATTTGTAGGGTGGCTTAGCGCTGTTGCTGTAGGGATTCTGGGATCTACTCCTGTTTATGGCAGCCTTGAGAGATATTGAGAGTTCCCCCTAACAGGTAACTGTATGCTACTAGCTGATTCTTGCTGCTGTGCTGGGAGCTGCTGATGACATGCTTGCAGTGCCTGGAGTTACAGCAGAACCCCACACTGGTTTTAGAGCAGGTGAGATCTTGTGTGCTTTGCAGCTGTACTATTTTGATGTGTAGCTCCCCACCTGGGAAGATAAAATGTGTGCTTGCAGTGTTTGCTCTTGAAATATGTAGTATGTGGCAATGGTATGGCTGGGAGAACCTAGTTTGGTCTTTCTCCAGCACAACTATGGCCAGTCCTGCCTCTTTTCCCAAGATGGCATGGCACCACGAGCAAGGGCCGTGGGACAAGTGCTATACAGCAGATGAGGCTTTTCTCTTGGCTTACCCTCCCAAAACTTCAAGAGGTAGTTTAGTGATGTGGGAGGAGATGCAGGTGTGGAAGAGCCATGGAGTGCAAATTATCTTGCAGTCCTGTCTCTTCCTTTTTTCTGCACTGCAAACTTGCAGTGCCATCTCTCCTTAAAGCCTGGAGTCAGAGAGGAGATTCTGGCTCTGCCTGCTGTTGACTATAGTGTTGCTGCCCTGTGGGGGGCCACAGCTGGGAACAGCTGCTCTGGTCAGTTTCTTGTAACATTTAAAGGCTAATACAACCTTGGGATGAGAGGGAGAAACAGAAGATGGGACACCAGACCTGAAGGACCTGTGCTGCTGGAGGAGAGCAGTGTGTACTGTTCTTCAGGATGTACTGAGCCCCATCTAAAGAATTGTGATTGCCTTGGAGGAAGCTTTGGAGACTGGCTTTGGGGAAAGCATCCACAAAACTTTCTTGTGAAAACTGGCATGTCTGGGGGTGGAATGAGGCCTGTTGTTCTGTGCGGACAAGAAACTGATGCATGTGCTCCTCTGACTGTAATTATGTTTACTTAACATATGCCTCTCCACAGTCTTGCATCCCAACACAACGTTGACTTGGAGTGGACATGCCCCATACTGCCTCTTCAGAGCTGATTTAAGGGTCCTAAACTTGTCTTAGAAATACCCTCTCCTTTTTTTTTCTTTCCTAAGGAAGATGAAAAGAACCAATTCAAAAACCTGGTTGTAGTCTTAATCTGTTGAACACTTCAGGACATCTAGTGGTTTCTCAGAGGCAGCTGTTGACACATGAAGCTCGCTTGTCTAATGAGCTGTGAAAAGGAGAATAATATATTAAAATTAATTGGTATTTCAATTTTTCAAAAAAATCACACTCCATAAAACTCATTCCAAGACTTTCAGCAGCCTTGAAGCAGCCTTAGCAAATGATCTAGTTTTACTCTGAATTTGAATGCAGATGGTGTTTGTAGCCTTTATCTCCATCTTTTCTCATTCTCCAACTAAAGATTCTTTTCACACAATATAAGGTAACTTTTTCCATCCACCAGGAAAGGTCTTAATCTGAATTGAAAACTGCCAGGATTCCAAAGTCTTAATGATGAAAAACTTCAGGTGGCATCAGCATGATTATGTTTAGCCATTTGGGGTTTGCTCTTTAGGATACTGAGGTTCAATTAAGGAATTTGACTTCTCAGGAGGAACTTTGTGACTATCCAAGCACCTTGCATTGATTCAAAGTAATTATGTAAAACTTGAGGTTTCTGGAATTACTAGTTAACAAAAAAAAGAATAATTGGCCCTGTATTGTAGGGAGCCATTTTGTGGTGTGAGAAATCCTTTTTTTCTGCTCTCAGGTGTGTTTTTGACCACCCAGGTGGAACTTTATTAGCTAAGGGCTGGAACCCCTCAGGGTCTTTTACTGCCTGGGTGGTGATTCTTTGATTCAGGGAATTCAGTTCATGAAATTATCATCTTCAAGCCTCCTTATCTTAATTTTTTACCATATAAGTACTTTGGAGTGTGGTGGATTTTTTTCATTGTGGTTTTCTTTGTATTGTCTCTGCTCACATGCAGGAGTGGACAAACTGGCAATTTGCAACTACGATGGGTGATTATTTTAATGTCTCTATTTCTCTGGACTTGCCCTGAGTAGTATCTGACCTCTTACATAGAGCCTAGATGATCTCCTGAGGGGAAGGGAAGAACCCCTGTGTATTGTAGGTCTCTTCCCCCTGCACACCCATTAACATCTCTGGGTGCAGCAGGTACCCTGGCAGGGCAGGGGCTGCTCAGCCCCTTTTTGTCTGCATTGAGGCTTTTGCCGAGGTGTTTTACCTGTGCAGGACACCCAGGGAGGACCTTTCTGCCATAAGTAGCACGTACGTTTCTGCCACTTTTTTAAAAAGCATAAGTGCTTTCAAAACACAGTATTTGGGTCTGTAGAGATCTAGACAGGCACTTCTCCTGCACATTTCCAGGAATTCATGTGAGGAACATGCACAGGCAGACAGGCTCAAGTTCCTCTTACAGCTTCTAGTCAGCATAGTAAGCAGGTGTGGATGATGCACTTGCAGAGCCTTGTGCCAAGCTGCTATGCCCTGCCTTTCCAGGCCTAGCTGTATGGGCATGTCCAGAATAGATCTGGATCTTTTTGTTAGACTTGTATTTTCTGCTTTGGGAATGGAGCAGTGTGGCTCTCTTCCTTCCCAGATGGGAGTGGTCTGTGCCTCTTTTAAAGCAGGGAGTAGGAAAAGACAATGGTGCATTTCTTTTTGGTTGCTTCTTTCATGAGTGTTCAGACTGAATGAAATGAGTTTCCTGGCAGTGTGAAATAGTGTGACAAAAAATGTAGGGAATCTGGGTTTTAAAGCCACATTCTGAGCCTTCCTTGGAAAGATGTGGCAGGTGACAAACCCCGAAGGAAGTGTCTTGACTTCTATTTCTATTCTGTCCTCTTGTAAGAAAGATTACATTGGTCCCTCTGCAGGATGTTGTTTTATTGAGTCTGTTTATTGCCACCTGTGTTCAACCTTCCTTCCAGCAATTGACTGGAATTATCATCAATGAGGAAAACGTAGGTCATCCTAGCACAGTTTGGCTAGGTTTGGGTGGAAGTGGTTTTGCTGTAAAGTTTCTGCAAGTGAGAAATCTCTTTGGTGCTACTCGGCTAGTTTCACCAGCACATCTGGCCACTTGTGTATAACTTGCAGCTGTAGTGGCTTGTGTTGCCTCACACTTCTGCCAGAACTGCGGGAGAATATCTGCCCCTCTGTGCATGTAGTGTGGTGTGAACTGGAGGATGGTGCAACTTCTTGCACCTTGAAAGACGGGAAGATTTGTTCAGCCTGTGCTCATATTACAAAGTCAGCTGGCTGTTATAAGCCCAAATTAGTCAGCATGGGTTAATCTGACCAGCTGTATATTACTGCTGTGGTCCCACATGAAGCTTTTGGCATAGGTTAGAGTTGGGTGGGAATGGCAATACTGGTAGCCTAAGGTCACTATGATGAATGTGGGTTTCAAGGCAAATGGGACGTGGGCAGCAGAGGCTCAATACTACTTCAAGCTTCCTGTAGTCTCAGCCATGATGGTTCAGGAGTGGTGTTTAACTGAGCAGGAGTTAGTATCAGAGTATATCCACTGTTTATTAGTTGTAACATGAACAACTTGGGTTTGGGCTGAATTATTTTGAATTGAAAATAAATATTATGTATAAAAACAAAATATGTGCAAATTGAGGCTTTGCATAGCCTATGGAAATATTTTTTTATACAGACAACTCCTGAGGAGTGCACTCAAAGCCAAGGTCCTGACACAGGCTTAATGCTAAATCCTCACTTTTCTCTTAATCTCAGGGATTCTGTCTCAAGTTCTCCAACCTGAATTAACATCTGTCTCTCCTCCAGCAAAGTCAAGCCGAGGAGAAGGGTCACCTTGACCTGTTTCAGAGCCCTGTAAGGTCCCAGAGAAGAGGGCAGAGAGGACTGCACTCTCCCCAGCCAGCACACTCTTTAGGGTAGAGGTGAGTAGCAGCTATAAGGATTTGAAGGCATCAGAGAAAAATGCAAAGCAGCAAAGACTAAGCCTGTGTTTTAGGAAGCTATCAGTCTAATCTAACAACTAAATGAAAAAAAACCTCATGGTTAAGAGGTTGCCTGTGGGCTATTGTGTGTGTGTTAAACATTTGAGATTGTGCTTTGGTCTTGGGGACTTCTAAGAGCCTTTGAAAAGTTGGGAAATTCATGGTCTCTTGAAATTGTTACTGTGGTTTCCTTCAGAGTTTGAATTCATTTCTGCTTTCACTTCCTCTTTTCCACCAGCATACTTACTTATTTAAACCACGGTTATGAGGGGTTGTTACTATGAAATAGGATCATTCATCACTAGTCCAGGTCTTTGATGGTTAGCGGGCCATCTGTTTAGGCTCCTTGGTTCTCTTACCCCACTTTTGGTCAGAACATTTCAAAAAGGGAAAGAGTTTTTCTTTTCTGCATTAGAAATTCTGCTTTTTTTGCTGCCCTGAGAACCACTAGGCAGGATCTGAGATGTGCTGGGATTGAAGATGGGGGGTGAGTGCCTCAGCTACTTCCCCAACCTCTTCATGCAAAGTGGAGAAGCAGGAGGGACAAAAAGGGGGCCTCTGAGCCCTCTTCGGCTTACGGCCATTTTCCACAATATCTCCACAGGGAAAGCCTTTGTCCAGCTGGGTTATTGTCCTGGGTGAAGAAGGCCTAGTGGGAAGGTAGTGCCCACTTTCAGCCAGGCCTTGTTCACCAAGAGTTGAACCTACCTTGCACCAGAGACTTCTGTGTACAGTTGTGGGACTCTTGCAACTAAGGCAGCAAATGCAAGGTTCATAAGCAGGATTCTTATCCTCCCTGTCTTGGCATTTGCTACATAGTCTTGTGTTATTGGCACTTGCTGTACTGCTCTTGCACCTTCCTTGCTCTGGGATTTCCTGTACCAGATGTGACTACTTGGGCTGCTGGTCTGACCCACCCATCAGCTACTCCTCGCTGGATGAGGAGGGAGCACTGTGCTCTTACCAGCCTCGCTTTCTTAGTGGGTGAGGGAGGCCAACCTCTGCACCATGCTCTCTGCCCTGCCTGCATGCCTCTTCCCTTGGGCGCGGCCCAGCTACAAGACAGGCTGAGGTTTGTCAGCCGTGAGCATGCACCATGGGGGCAGAGGAGCTTGTAACCTGGATTCTGGTTTCTCCCTTCTTCCTACTAGGCCTCCCTGGAGGCATAGTGGAGTTGTGCTTGTGTAACTACAAACCTTTGACACTTGGTCCAACCTTCCCTGTCCCTAGATAATTGTTAGGAAAGTGTTGAAATAAGCCTGAATATACACATGTATCTCTCTGCAAGGGGACTGGGGGAAGGTGCACTTAAAGTCCTGCAGATGTGTTGCAATGTCAGCTGGGTGTTTCACTTCAGAATGTGCTGCTGTGCCCACAGACCCAAGCAGCTCACCTGCTCTCAGTAGGTACTCAGGAACTCCTCTGTGATATAACACTGCTTTCCATTCCAGCCTCTGGCACTATGAAGTGTTGTCCTTCCCTTCCCCAGCACCACCTCTTGGCTTTAAAACCCATTTGTAGGTCATGTTGCTCCACTGCCCTCCATGCATCTGTGGCAGGAAGGAGTTTCATGCCCCTCATTCACATGAATATGGCTCTTCTTGCTGGGACAGTTGTGCTTTTCTCAGCCTTTTTTTATGACTGCCAGTGTGTGATGGACAGCCCTCTTCAGAGATACAGATATACATCACTAAAAGGTCATTTTCTACAAGACATGGTCAGATCCATAAGCATTGCTGCAAGATGTGGGTTTTGGTGAATTTTTTGCTTTCACCCTTTTCTTTCTCTTTTGCAGGGCAAGGACTTCTGGTCTGAAGTGGAGGGTGTCAAGAACTTCTCTGTGTCTGAATCCATCATGGAACAGGTTAGTTTCAACTTGACTGAAGTCAGCGGTTCACTGTGACCATTGGTTCTCTTGTGCACTTGTTCTGAGATAGTTCAAAGAGGCTGAGTCTCAAAAAATGCTGGCTCATGTGCTTTTCATCTTCCTCAGAGTTCCTGCAGGAGCCCCCACACTGCTCCTCTCCATCATGAATACAGACAAAAAGTGGATGGAACCACTTAATTTGAAAGCTGCTTCCTTGTTGCCTCACAGTGTGATACTCCCCCCTTAAACTGCAGGCTGGAGATGTAGCTATTTAAGAGACTACAATGGATGTTGATTAAGCTACAAACTACTAAAACTAATAAATCAAACTAATTTCTGTGCTTACACAACATCCTGCTTGCTTAGTTAAGATTATCGGACAGTCTCCTTGTTTTCTACAGAGGCCTTAGTTGTTATGAGGTCCCATGTTCCAGTGGGACCACTTGCTCACATCAATCTGACTGCCTCATGGAACTCCTCAGCCTAAATAATTTGGGCACTCTGTGCTGTCTTGCTTGAAGGTGGCAGGGTGCATGGCCATGGAGGCAGCATGTGCATCGTTACTGGGGGTGAATGTGCTGGTGTAGATGATACCAGCCACCAATGATCTGTACTGTCACTGTTTTGTGAGCAGCTGTTTGACTCTCTACAGGGAGCTGTACTGGTTTATTATGGAATTAGTCTAGATCCCTTTGAGAGAGAAGAAATGTGAACCTTGAGGTTTTTTGCAGGCTTATGCTGTCTGTTATCTCTATTTCCCACCTTGTTACTGCTATGATCTGATTACATTTAAATGGGGAGCTGCTGGCTTCATTACGCACAGGAAGTAGAAGGCCCAATTCCCAAATAGAGGGGTAAAAACCTTCCAAACACAGATGTCTGAATAGGGGGAAGTGGGTGGCTTGTGCTGAGTACACATCTGTTTCTAAAGAGGCACTCTGAGGGTTTTTTCTCACTGCCACAGCTGGAAATGTGCAGAAGGTGAGCTGACCCTTCCACCACTGGTTTGTAAGAACAGAGCCATCTATCATTGACCATCAAACAGTTCTGTGTGGGTACACAACCAGAAGTTAGTATGCATTTGCTGAAGCCTTGTGGACTCCCTGGTTAACGCTATTCAGGATGCTCAAAGGAGGCCAGAAAAATGCCTTCAGGGTTGGAAAACAGCGTATACGTAGACCTCTTGAGTGGGCCTTTTCCTGGGCATGGGCTTAACAGTGGTTTTCTTATGTTTAAGATCAATGGATCTGTCCAGATGGAGAGTGCACTGCTGTACACCTTCCTGGAGGTATGCCCTGACTGTAAGTTCAGAGAGCAACTGTATTCCCTGCAAAGCCAGGGGATTGTGTCTTTCCTGAAAGATGGCTACTGCTATGATGATGAAGTGGAACTTCAGACCGATGGCAATCGGAGTGGCCACTTGCAGAATGGTGAGCTAGGTAAGTGCTCTTTTCTCCATCCTACATGCCTCTCTGAAGGTGCTGTTCTTCTCTCCCCTTTTCCCATCTTTGCTGCTGGTCTGTTTCAGAGGAGTAATGTTCTCTCCATTGAGAAACTGCGCAGTGTGGCTGCTGGTGGTGGTGTTGGTTGGGATTTTAACACTTGGGATAAGACAGTTAGTGCTTAGCACTTTATCTGCCTGTGGATTTCTAGAGCACCCATCACCCTGGGGTTTTGTCTGCAGCACATCAGAGAAGGGTCACAAAGCTGATAGTAATGATTGCTGTCCTCAAGGAATGTGATATTAAGCAGTTAAGGTAGGCCTCACACTGCTCCCCAGGCAGTGTCAGTACTTGGGCTAGAATTTTGTAACAGCTCTTGTTCTGGTACTGAGTGAATCCCTTCCCGCTCTACCAGTGTGGTGGAAACTGTTCCTCAAATAGTCTCTGGTACTGTTCCTGCTTCACTAGCATGGCTATTACCCCTTGCCCACGATGTGTCAGCTGGCACACACCTTCCTACAAATCTGCATAGGTCTCATGCCCCAAGTGACAATGGGAAGCTTTGCCAAAAGGAGATAGGACAAGGGGTAATGGTTTTAAACTAAAGGAGGGTAGATTCAGACTAGATAAAAGGAAGAATTTTTTTGATGACGATGGTGGTGAAACACTGGAACAGGCTGCCCAGAGCGGTGGTAGATGCCCCATCCTTAGAAACATTCAAGGTCAGGTTGGATGGGGCTCTGAGCAACCTGATCTAGTTGAAGATGTCCCTGCTCATTGCAGGGGGGTTGGACTAGATGACCTTTAAAGGTCCCTTCCAACTCAAACTATTCTATGAGATGCTGTATTTTAGATGGTGCTGAAGAGACGGGTCCTGATGGTAGTCACTTGAAAAAAAAAATCTTCCACTTCTCCTCTTTAGGCAGGGGTTGGCTGTAGCTGTCCTGTACAAATTTTGTTTGGAGATGTTCTAACCTCCCCTGTAGTGTTTTTTGGGGCAGGGTGAGGCTGCACTTTACCTAAACTACAGATAAAAAACCTGTTTGCATAGTCTCTGGTAAATGAGACAAGTGCACATAAGGGAGTCTTAGTGTGTATAGCTGTCATGAATGCACTATGATTGGGGGTGGGGTGGGAAGGAGATTGTTAATGGAGATGGGCAAAATGCAATGGGTCAGCTTACCTGCACCAAACCTAGTCTGACTGCAGCCTGTGAACTAAATCCTGCTGTTTGTGTTGGCAGTGTTTGACCCTGAGGTAAATGAAGAAGTTGTCCGGATCATTGCTGCTCAGCTTGCTGAGATTGGAGACCAGTTTGATAGAGAAATCAAAGCAAGAGTAGTAAATGATCTAGTGCAGCACTTTCTGAATGAGAATCTGTCTGGAGAGGTGAGTAAAAAGCAACCTGACTAGCAGTTCCCCTTTTAAATGTTGTGCATCCTTCCTGCTGTAACTTTGGAGCAGCAGGCTTGCAACATCTGTATTTTTGCTAGTTTGCTGCATTAATTATTGCAATCTTAAAATTCAGCCCAAAAGCTTACCTTTGAAGATATGTTAGAGGTGATGCTGTATCCTGTGGCAGCTGTTGCCTTGCAAACTGGGTTTCTTGGGCTCATTTCCTTTCTGCAGATGGTGAAACTGAGGTACTTGTGGAGAATGACTGACTTTCAGAGCCATTTTGTCCTCATTTTGTTGGCTCAATGGCTTATCTTTGAAAATCAACTGTCTGGTTAAGCCTTAGTATTAGTATGTCCTTAAGATCTTTGGACTTTGGTAAGTCCTGTATGTCTGTTGCTTGTCACGTGGGTAAAAGTTGAGCAGTATTAGTGCCAGAAGCTTGACTTGTGCTTGTTGCTGAACACTGAAGAGACAGCAAGTAGAAGACCCTTTTCTAGTGCCGTAACTGTTTAGCTCATAGGCTGTGTGTTGGGAGTAGCAGTGGGTTTTGGCCTGAATGGATGACCTCCTAAGAAGGCCTTTCTAGGTGGCATCTCCACCTCTCTGCTGCAGTTGCTCTCCCACCAATAGATGTGATATGGTCCCTGGCCCCAGCATGTAACATGCCTCACTGCTCGGCAAGGGCAGTAGAGTGTGAGGCCCCTTGTGTTAGACATCCCTCTTTTTTCTTTTTAAGGATTGGATCCACAGTTTGCTTCCACAGAACCCTTTTGGCATCTTTAAGATAGCTCTGGTTTTCTGGCTTGTTTGGCTTTTTCTGCCTGTGAAGTTTCCTATGGTCTACAAGCTAAGCTAATTGAGGGTCCACTTTCTTGCTGAAAAGGCAGGATATAATAGCTTCAATCTTTTATTTTTTTTTTTGTGGTGTGGGTTTTTTCCACTAGAGCTTATCACCTGCACAGACTGATTCCAGCAAAGTCTGATCATTCCCCATTCCTGCTGTCTTGTTCTTGACCCAGTTAGGTTTCAGGCCTTCAAATTTATTGCCTAACCTTTCAGTCTTTAACACTGAGACAAACCTAACTTCTGACCAGGTGGACCTTGCTTTTTCACATTAGTAGTGTAGCTTAACATTGTCCCTTTTGGGAAACTGATCTTCCACTAATCTTGGGAGCAAGGCAGTGTTTGTTCCATGCTTGGACACCTTCTCTAGCTCCTGTGTGAAGGCTTTTCTATGAAACTCACTTTTCCTTCTTGCCAGTCCCCACTTAAGCTTGAACCCCTGATCTCCACTGTGTTTAAGGTGGGTTGCCCTCTCCTGGGAGCCCCAGGATTCCTGTACTGTTTCAGGACTTTGCAGGCTAGCTGCAAACCCTGGGGAGGAGAAGGGCTGTTGCACCCTGGGCGTGTAAGGCGCTGTCTAAATTTTCCAGTGGTATGTGTGGTGTCTCCCTTTCTTTTTGTGTTGGTTGATCAGCTGAGCTCTGAGAATAGTCATCCTTATTGCCATCCAGGGTGTCTAACAGGCAGGTGGCCATGCCCTAAAGGAAGAGGAGTGGCATCCTGTGAGGTGTTAGAACATGCCCATCACTTAGCAGCACAGTGCTGGCAGACTGCTGAGACTCCTTTCTGCACAGCTGTTGCACTGAGATCCCTCTCATCCTTCCATACAGGAGATAACCCGGCGCATGTCAGAAGCAGTGGAAGGACTTGCACAAGCCATCCCCTCAGACATGGAACGGGAAAAGGCCATGTTGGTGCTAGCAATGGTCTTAACTAAAAAAATTGCGAATACAATGCCTTCCCTTCTACAGCGTGTCTTCAGGACCACCGTGAACTACATCAGCCAGCAGCTCCACAACTACATTGTCAGAATGGTGAGTGCTGGTGTCAAACAGCTCTTAGCCAGCCTAGGTTGTTCCAGGAGGGGTGGCCTAGCTCTGAGCTGCCTCTGGTCTGCTGGTTTCCCTGTAGTGCTCTGGAGGTTTGGCCAGAAGGGAATGCTAGTCCCTGTGGAGCGAAGGTTGATGTGCTGAAGGAGGGAGGTTTGAGGGGGATGTGTCACAGCTTCTGCTTGCCCTACTTTCACAGCAGCCAGAAAACAGAGAGCATTTATTCTGTGGGGCAGAGAAAGAGACGTGATTGCTCCTCTCCTCCCTGCAGTCTCTTTAGGGAGCTGTGCCTGGTAAGACTTCGGTTAAAAGACAGGTTAATCATGCCCTTTGGAAAGGAAAGCCTGACCTGAGCTCTGGCTGTATTTCCCAAATGTCATTGGCCTGAGGTATCTGCTTTTGTGTTCCTGGGCTCACTGGAGCTTGGCAGAAATAGAAGGGGAAAGAAATTGCCCCTGAGAAACAGCACCAGCAGAGGAACAGTGGGAAATGGCAGCTCTATTCTGGTTCTCTGTTGGAGCTGCAACATAAGTGGGGAGACTAAACAGCCAGCAGTCAAGCCAGGGTAGAAGCTAGGGCATTTGGCCCCAGCCTCAATAACTAACCTGTCGGGGGTGGGGAAAGAAAGAAAGAAATCCCCTCTGTGCACGTGCACACAGACACGTATACTAAGACTAGATACTTCTTAGGAATGAGCCTTGAGAGCAGTCAGGGCCTGTGGAACAGTGGGGACCCAGCTGTGGAGTGCTACGAAGTCTGTGGGACACCTCTGCACTGCAGCCTTGCCATAGACAGTGTTGGCAGCAACCTACAGAGGGGCCGAGCTCGCCCTGTGTCACCAGACTAGGCAGCAGCCTGGCACAGCACCCCAATTCTCTGCCAGGCAGCAAGGCACGGTGTGGCTGTGAAGTGTCACTCAGCACTGCCCTCCCCTTCACTCAGCTTAGCTCAAGGGCGCAGCATCATCACAGAAACCAGTCGCTAGCATAGGACACTGGCCATCGTGCTGCCTTACTGCGATGTGGAGTGCTGCCACAGCAAGCTAATAGCACAGTGCAGGGAATAGCACAGGCGAAGGGCTGCTGCGCTGGTTGTTGTCCACCCACTGCAGTGGCATTAGCAGGGAGGATAGAGCTGGGCACCTGGGGCTGTTCCACCCTCTTCCCCCCCGGACTGCTGGTGCCAGTCTCTCTGCCCATTAGCGCAGAAAGGACAGGGCCGAAAGGTGATGACAAACGTGCAGCACAGCAGGTGGCAGAGTTGCGGCACGGTTCCTGGCGCTGGGGACATGCAGAAGCTGCTCTGTGGCTGCTGCTCACCCTCCCTGGGAGCTGCCAGCCTCCTCGGGTGGGTGGGCAGGCACCGGGCTTGCCGCGGGGGGATGGCTCTGCTGCTGTTAATGTTGGTTCTATTTCTTTCCCTCTAGCTGCGTGAGTGAGCTCTCCAGCCCTCTGCGTGGAGAATGTGGATTCCCGAAGACTCTTTACTTTTCTTGATGTATGCAAATCACTTTTTCTTAACTTCTGAGATACAGCTGTGAAAGGGAAGGCACAGCTTCGTAGACAGGCTTTTGTAGACTAGCACAGCAATGATGGTAGTGTGAGCTGCGTGTCAGCTCTGCCAGTATCTGTAAGAAGTAGTGCTTGCCCTTTCTCATTTTACAATAGTTTTGTTTTTTTTTTTTTTTCCCCTTAGCAGTAGCAGACTTTAGGCAGACCCTGGCTTGTGCCTCCANTAGTGCTTTCCCTTTGTTATTTTACAATAGTTTTGGTTTTTTTTTTTTTCCCCTTAGCAGTAGCAGACTTTAGGCAGACCCTGGCTTGTGCCTCCAGGGGAAATGTTGTGGACAGACAGCCTGCCCTCTCTCGGTATTTTTTTTTTTCCTAATCAGCTGTAGCATTTTGCTTTAGTTATTCTCTTCCCAGTGCTGCTCCTGGTGCTGTAGCTGAGCCATGCTGAGTGTTAATTGTTCTGAGGAAGGCCTCAGGCTGTGGAATGGGTGGTTGATCAGCACAGATCACCAAGGGGGGGAGGGAAAATCAGGCCTATCTTAGAGAGGAGCTGGCAGCAAGAGGGAACAACCCTAAAAGAGGTAAGGGTGTTTGGCCAGGGAAGGCTAAAGTAAAGATGCTTCAGTATCGACTGCCATAAACCCATGCTTGCTTGAAAAATAAAACTGAATGACAATTTGTACAGAAAAGGCATGGGATAGGTACAGGGCAAATTCTTTCAGGGAACACAACCTGGATAATGCTTGAGGAAAAGTGGTTAGCTTTAGAATGTCTTGCTGTAAAGAGATGGTATTAGCCTTGGATGAGGAAGAATACCTGGCATCTCTTGTGAGTGTGTTGCAGTCACATCTCAGGTTCAACAAATTTGGACTCAGGTTGTTTGATACATACCTGTAATCACACACAAGGTGGCAAAGGCTTCACCTGTGATCCAGCTGCCTCAGAAGTTCTGAAATTATGTAAATATTTTGTGGGGTTTTTTTAAAACAAATAAAATTGTCAGTTCTTATGGCAATTTCCACCTGGATTTTTTTTTTGTGTTGTTGGTTTATAAGTTCTTATGGCTTTCCTCTAATTTCCTATTGCTCATGATGCAGCTGGCAGCGATAGAGACACTCTGAGTCCTGGTCTTATGCCTTGCATAAACATATCTTGCATAAGTGAAATTTCTTCTCTTTTTCTTTGGTGCCTGCGCTAGAACAGGGAGGACAGGGAAAAGCACAGAATTAGTCTACACATAGTTTTTGAAAACTGTACCATTTATTAAAGTGCAACCTGGGGGCATGGTCTTACAGCAGTGTCCCATTAGCAGAGGGAAAAAATGTACATACCCCTTCCCTTTAACTGAATATAGAACAATGAAGCTTGGAAAGAACTTTCTTTTAAAGGTGGAAACACTTTTATTAACCAAATGGCACAAGAAGCTTTAGACAGTTTTCCCCAAGAGGGCTGCACTTGCATATTAAAAGGAACAATATGACCAGTTCCTTAGAGAATGGGTGACTTGAGGACCAGTCAGGGTCTCTTCCCCCAGGCAGGCCTCCTGAGAACAGAATCTGAAATCCCTGCAAATCTGTCGCTATCTGCTTACACCCAGCAGAAGCCTAGTAGAAGATGGCCCCTGAAATGCATGCTTCAGAGTCAGTCTCATTAGTCTTTGCTGTTTAACAAATCAAGTGGCATTCTTTTGGTCTGAGTGGGTTTTAGCTTTATGCTTGAATAAAAGCTTCTAATGCAAGTTAAAAATGGGGAGAGACCCCCTAAAGGTAAAGCAGTAAGATGCATCCTCTGCAGCTTGTTCTATCCAAATCAAGTGTTCCTTCCTTCCCCTGCAGATACTGCAGGGAGATCAAAAGCAGCTTCCACTGGAAGCTAACTGTAGCTCCCCCACTTCTACAGCATAACCATAGACCTCTAGCTTGGAGGAAGCAAGTCAGCCTACCGAAGAGACTGAGAGAGGGTCAGCTCTAAGTAGGAAAAAGAAGTGGTAAGTTATTTAACTTAAGGAGGTGGGTCTGAGTGATGTGTGTGGTTCCCCTGGCTGTACTGGTAGCCCTGCAGCTGACCCCTTCGAAGCTGGTGCAGTTCTCATTCCCCAGCCAACTACACTAGTCAGGAGAGGTCACTTCAGCAGATGATACAAACTGAGTACTGTTGCCTACAGCTTGCTCTGCTGTCCCTGCTCCACATGGGCCTGAGAGATAGCTCCACCAGAGTCAAGCAGTGGTGGCTTAAATCTTATAAACCCTCCTTTTTTTTTTATGGCAATACAGAGCTTGCACTTTGAAGCACTGCTACATACATGGAGTCAAAGCAATACTGTTCTTGTAACCTTCCTAGTGCTGAAATTAAGCAGGTCAAGCCAAACTAAAGTCTTGTATAACTTCTGCCTTTAATAGGTACAGGTCCATGGTTTACCAGGAAACACTTTCTCCTGTTGTGTATCCTACTGGAGTAGACACTACTCCTATTGTATGCGTCTGCTCCTGCTGGAGTAGACACATATGCATGAGTTGACTGTCAGAATGTTTCATGCCTGGTATGAGACATTCTGCTGAAGACCTGGGCTCTACCTAAGCATGGCAGCTGGGGCTGTGTTCACCCTTCCATCCCCCCACCCCCTCATTTCACAGCAAAAGAATCTAGTAATTAGAGTCTCAAATTCTGTAGCTTGAGCTTGCGCTAGTTCAGTGCATGAGAGACTATGCTGCCAGATGCACTTTTTTTTCTTCTTTCGCCCCAGAATAGCAAGATCTGCCTTACTAGGGTTTTACTGGTACTGCCATACCACTATAGCTGAAATTAAATGTAGGGAAGGTTTATGGCCTCAGATTATTTTGCCTACTACAATCACTAAACTGAAAAAAGACCAAACTCCAGAACTTTGCTTGTTTAGTACTAATGAAATTTATCATTTGTGACCATTAGAAAGCATTGATTAGTTTAAAAATACAGTGCAAAGTGTTAGCCTAGCTGTGATTGGAGTTACATGACAAGGAAGGAAACGGGATTCTGGCAACAGAACTTGCCCTATGCAAGAGCACTCAGGGCTACAGCTTTCAACTCGCACTTGAGCTGCAGATGCCCGAGCCCAGCCCCTAGCCAGGATGAAAAATCAAGCCCTCACAAACAGCAAGGATGGATTCTTGTAGTATTAAGTTGCTCTCTAGAAGGCAGGTTAGGAAAGAAACAACCAACTGCAAACACCACAAGAACAGGCACTTCACCTCCAGCCAGAAGTTAAAACTAGTGTCCAAAACCAGGTGCAGTACTAAACAGAGAACATGCTTCCACTGCATCGTCTGGTGCTACAGTAGGAGCTTCTGGTCAGACTGGTAAGTACCTGGAGCAGGCAGCTGCTTAATGATTCACATCTGAATGGCCAGAAGGCTGCAGAAGTGTTGCTTTCTTGTCTCTAGCTTGTTTCATTGGGCTCGGAGTAGTATTTTAGAGCTAAGCTATTTCAGTATTTTTCAGCAACCAAATTATCACCCTGAGAACCCCTACTCAGCATCCACCTCGCCCAATGAGAACCAAAAGCTCAAGTTTTCAAGCTGCCTCTCTGTGTGTGTGCCCAATAATACTTGGATTCTTGCCCTAGCTGAGCAGCTCAGCACTGCTGTGCCAACTACAGCCCCACAGCCTGCATCTTCTGAAGCTTAAGGGATGCAGGAGGCTCTCGCACAGCACATGGCTACGGCTACAACAAGCAGGGACGTGGCTCTGTGTCTGTGGTCTGGGCTTTTATGCAAGAGGGATTCTGGGTTTCAGTCTTTGCTCCCAGCCTCTTGTTCCAGGAATGCTGTCTGAAGAAAGATCTTGCCCAGCTCCCAGCTGCAACACCCAAGTAAGCATAGCTTAGAGTTAAGCACAACTGAAACTTAGGTTGCACCTTGTCTTGAAAGCCTTTTCCTTGCCAGCTCCTTATTTAACATGCTACCCACTGCAGTTCCCTAAGTATTTAACGCTTTTTTTGTAGATCCAGTCCTCTGCTGTTTAGCATCTCGGCTTTAGGGTGTGCTGCAGACAAGGATAAAGTGAAGAAAGATTGGGTCTAAGGTAGATTATTTTATTAAGGTACAGGCCACTCGAGGACAGATATTGAGGCACTTTTGGGAAGGGGATAAGCAAAATAAGTGAGAGTAATTCTATATGCCCTTTGTAAGTATATAGCTACTGCCTTTCCTCTGCCAGCTGCAAGAGATCCACTAAAAAGAGTTCACATCACATGGTTCGGGGTAATTAGACCCTGCAGTTTAGGATTACTTTAATGTATTTGAAGACAGGGGAAAAAAAAAAACCAAAACCCTTCCATTTTCTAATTCACACCTGTAATACAGCAAGCAGTCTGGCACTCCCATCTCTAAGAATGCTGTCATCTGAGCTTACTTGCCCTTTGGTGACTTCCACAGGGCCTGTCCCAGCTCTGACCACAGGACTCCCAATTCAGCAGAATGCAAGTCCCCAACTGACCTTTTTAGCTAATGGAGTGTTCCCAGAGGAGACGTATACGATAAATTTTCTAAATGTGTGGTCAGCAGGGTGGGGGAGAAGATGATACAAATTCTTGCTGACTTGTCAAATCTGTAAGACCCTAAAATGAGAATAATATAAAGAAGGGACCAAACAACCAAAACACAGTGCAGCTGATGCTCCATTGAATGTAGCAACACAGCAGATACTCCAGGCTTTCACCCAACCATGAAAATGCTTAATAAAACAGTCATTTGTTTTCCTTACTACTGCTGCCACCTTCTTCTCACTGCTGCATGTGGAAGAAGACACTTTTACTGGGCTCCTTATGCCAACAAGCTAGGGACTTCTTCCGTAGCCAGTGTGGATTTATTCTTTATCCTGTACCCA